>VCNE01001151.1:0-15958 GCA_009869805.1 Oncopodura yosiiana
TTCTTTATATATTACCTTGAAAGTAAACTTCTTAGCATCAATCAAGACAATCAATTGTTGCACTGGTCTTTCTTTAGTTGACATTTTGACCATTTCTTGATGGAACTTCATACTCAAGTAATCCAAAAACTTTTCCAAGTTGGCTTTTCCATATTTGTCATAAACTTTCTTCAAGTTGATTTTCTCAACATCATAAGCTACGACTGGACAACCTTCTTTATCGGTTCCAACAATTTGATAGGTGACATATCTATGTAAATAAAGTTAGTAAGTTACTATTTAATTCTAACAAAGTCTCAGAATAGAAGTTTGTGTAACTAACTTCATCAACTCAGCATCAGGAGTGTAAGAGCCATCCATGATTTTATCAAGTCCACGCTCTTTTCTCCAGCGGTAGGTCTATTATCAAAATCATAATCAGTATAATGCTTCATAAAGTATTTGCTGATTAATACTTACAGCTTGCAAAGCTTCCTTGGCTTTTTCAATATCCATATCTTTACCTGTAAAAAAGAGGCAACATGAGACATTTATTAGAGTGTAAGTCATAATAATCTCACTTGTAGACATTTTACATTATCACTACTAATAATGACAGACATGTGTTAACAACAATAAGTTTGACTGATGCATCTGCATCTGTCCAAAAAGAAAAAGTTTTCTCTTTCATATATAAAAGTAGGTTTGACAAGACATGATAATTTATCAGAAAAGCTTCTTCTTTCATCTCTCACAATATTACTACTACTTTCTCATATAAATGTGCAATCAAAATGCACACGCTCTAGAAAATTATGATGTTTTATCACACTAAAGACATGATAATTTATCAGAAAAGCTTCTTCTTTCATCTCTCAC
Organism: Oncopodura yosiiana; assembly: GCA_009869805.1. Taxonomy (NCBI): domain Eukaryota; kingdom Metazoa; phylum Arthropoda; class Collembola; order Entomobryomorpha; family Oncopoduridae; genus Oncopodura; species Oncopodura yosiiana. The sequence goes on from VCNE01001151.1 coordinate 859, forward strand.
AATATTACTACTACTTTCTCATATAAATGTGCAATCAAAATGCACACGCTCTAGAAAATTATGATGTTTTATCATACTAAAAATTTACAAGTGCATTTTTACACATTTATTCACAGCAGTAGTTCTCTACTACTACTACTACTTTGAACCACAAAAAAATTAAAACAAAAAGAAAATGTATGAATGTAGTGCAACTATACTTGAAGAAAATGGTGATGTTTCTTTGAAGTGCATCATCTTTTTAAATTCATGGTTCGCCAGTCAAATGGTTGTAGAGATATATATTATGTATTTTAAACTCATTAAGCACAGCAGTCAAGTACAGTATTATGAACTTGGCTCTAGCTGTGCTTCTTACTTTTAGTAATAGAAAATAATTTTGATTGAAGATAGTATTTTAAAAACCAAAATGTGCTTTTTCTCTTACATTTCAACCATCTATAAAGGAAAGCATCGTTTCCAACTTCTTCCCAATCAGCAATGTCAACCAAAGCTTCACGGAGCTAAAATAAAACAATAATTATCACCGAATTGATTATTAGGAATAGATCAATTAAATTATACTATCTGCTACAAAGTTATTATATATTATTACCTTTTGAACATTTGGAAGTTGATCAGAAGGAACAGCCATGATTTCAACAATTGAAGTTTGTTTATTTAGAGGTAGAGTAAAATGACTAAACGAGAAATTATATCTCTAAAGCACTTTTTAGAAGTTGAAGAGATGCGAACAGTTTCTCTCAGAGTTCTGACCACAAATGAGATGTAAACCGACTGAACAAAGTCTTATTGTAATGCACAAAGCATAAAAATTTTTAGAATGAGGTTTTACTCGTTTGCTACCACCACGTATTTAATGATATTATAACCTATTGTTGTAGTGTACAACTAAACACTCCTCTTTTAGTGGTCTCTACTTATATACAATAATGCATTATGATGCATATAGTGCCAATTCTACATCACTAAAAGATAGGTCCATATATATATACAGACAGAGATTTCATTAAGGTACTTTTCTTCATAGTGTCTCTGACGTTATTCCATACTAATCTAAGTTTATATGGAAAAACTGCAACTCTACTAACACACTGAAATTTGCTATTAAACAGGTTTTTCCATTTCAGAGTAAAACATGTATATATTACTAAATTTACAATACAAGAGGAGAGATTATATATGTACTCATACATTATCATCATCGGCTTAATTCTCGTGCCCTGACACCTAATTGCTCAAAAAATTTGTAAAGGTGCACATTTCATAATTGTTACTGTGTGAATTCCTTCCAGAGGATGATGATGATGAGTCACTATTAATCGACTTAATTCTCGTGCCCTGACACCTAATTGCTCAAAAAATTTGTAAAGGTGCACATTTCATAATTGTTACTGTGTGAATTCCTTCCAGAGGATGATGATGATGAGTCACTATTAATTTTATATAAATCTTAAAAAATTTCTAAAAGTTATATCGTATCTATTTTATATACACACGTGTCAATAGATCTGTCAATAACAGTTAGCTCTCAAAAGCTTTAGTAACTATACTACACTCTGTAAAATAAACCGTATGAATACTTTACTAATGTCTCTCATTTAAAATTCAAAGCATTGTTCAAAACCAAATAGTGCAACTAGAAAAAATTAGTATGTAGTAATAGTCATTAAGCTTTATAATACTTATCCCGTTTTTCTTTCGATTGATCAAAGAATTTTAGTTATATATTTTCTCTCTCTTACTGTTGTTCTCTTGATGAATTATAGTATTTAATACAAGTAATGTAGTGAATCATTCACATAGACATATATACGATACCTATACGCACAAACTTATGAACTTTGTACTTATTTGTACAATTTTATAATGTGAGATTATGAGTATTATGCCAGTAAGCAGACTGTGAAATTCTATACCATTTAGTTAGTTATGAGTATGAGTCACTCTTTTTAATCATCATTCGTCAAACTACTTATGATTTCTTTTTTTTCTTCTTGAAATACCTCGGCCCAAATTCAGTTTTTGCAACTTGAATGAAAGGTTATATCACAATAGTTTTATAGGCAATGCTGTACATTATGTCATTATAAATTATTACATCTTGTGTGAATCAACATGTGCCTCACGTCAGCACACATATTGACGATTGAGTTCACATAGGGCATCGCATTATAATCAGCAATATATGAGCAACATAGCAATTTTGATACATTACGTTAATTATAGCTATTGAGATCCTTTCAAGGTTTCGCTCCTTTCAAGTTTCGACCCATTCAATTCGATCCATTCAGTTTCGATCCTTTATTTTTCGACCCAATCAAGTGACACCGTGTGAGGAAGATGTGAGACTTTACCTTTTAAAGTCCCTGACTTGGAATTCTAATTGGTTATGTGCACTACTCAACTCGTTAGAGATATAGTAGCTGGAGCAAACTATACTCATGATGAGTATGATTACCATTAATTGCAACAGTGGAAGTGGTTGAAACCGCAGTAATAATAATATTATATAAAAGTGTATTATTGGCTCTCTATGTTTTTAGAGGCCAACTTCTTTTAGAAAAAGAGAGGTATAATAATATAAATAATTGAGCATCGCAGCAGAAGAAGAATGCATGTGCATCAAAAAATAAAGTATATATTCCATGACCTGATTCCCTCACATAATAAGTTTATGTACGTATGTAGCATCAAAAGAATCATTAACAAAAAATTGACAAAATCAATGCTGATATTATTGTTTTTTTATATACTAGAAAGAGAGAAAGAGAAGAACTCTACAGGAGCGTTATTAACTTCATAGCCTAGTTTAAGGAAAAATACTGGGGAATTTTCTAACCAAATCTTTTTTAAGAAGGAGATTTAATTCATCCATATATTTTATGCAATCATGTATATATAAAATATATATACTGTAATGCAACGTGTAAAAGTAGTAAAGGTATGAATCACTAATGTTTTATTGTTCTTAAACCAACAAGAGAGAAAGATATATCGTAATAATGCATGAATACATGAGATTGTAATTATAATCTACATGTATCAAAAGAGTTTGAGAAAAAATCTCAAGCAATCACTACTGATGAATCATTTTGATGCTGTTTGCATTCTACGAGTCTTGTATTATTTGTAATTGTTTTCGCTAACATTATTAGTAGCAGATATCAGTAGATTATGAGATTACAGTTAAATCAGTGAACTATTGAGCTACACTCTGCACTTTCAGCCTACTACTAGTAGTAGTTAAAGTGTTGCATTATTTTACGATGTAGTTAGTTAGTTAGTTAGTCATTCTAAAAGATTAAAAGGTAGAACAAGAGTGTTAATATCTTAGAGAATTTTGTAAAGTTTTTTCTGATACTATTTATTATTAGCAAAATTGCTTTCTTTCCAAATACATACTATATATATCTAGTTCATTTACTGACTGAGAGGTTACATATATAAATATATGTATATATATTGCTCATTTCTGTCAGAAAATTCTATATAAAATATATTATTATTATGAAGTATTGGACGAAATGAAAATGGGACCGCACGTGGATATTGCATTAAACCTAAATCTATCGCGGTCACTAATGAGAAAGAGACAATGAGATTGTAGGAAAAACTAAAAGTTTTGCTGTATTGCATTGTCTATTGCGTAATGTAATCTTTATTACTATATACTTATGCATGCTATGCCCTGAGAACAGAAAAGTTTTACTAAAAAAACTACTCATTTCCGAGATTCTGAAGGCCATAGACTAAAATAATAATAATATTTTCATTTTCATTTCCCTCAAACAATTTTCTTTACAAATAATAATGTGAAAAAATTTTCTGTTACGGCAATATGATGAAATCCTTTAATCCAGAAGTTGTTTGTACATAATCCATTTGATACATGAATTTCTAGCTTAGCCACAATATAAAAAATTGATCTCTCTCTTCTGGTCTGGTCAAGCATGTTAAGCGTCCTTGATAGTTTTGTATCTTCCTTCTAACGTCATTTAATTTTAATGTCAATGGTCATGTAATAATATTGCATTATTATTTATTGCTGATTGATTCGTCATATATTAAAATTCTAAAAATAACAATGCATATAGATAGAGTCATTAGAAATTGAATCAATCATAAATCAAGTATCATATAGAAATATTATAGAAAGTAGAATCTCTTAAAACGTGCACTGACTTTTATAATATAATAATACATAACCTGTCATTGCTATAAGAGGGAAAGTTTCTGTATATGATATTATTACATAAAAATCTTGATACTAAAATAGTAGTAGAATATCATTGCTTTATCAAAGTTCTCTAGAGTCATACGATACTACTCAAAGTTCATATACAATAGCAATTTTGCATTGTGCCATAGAATATATAGTAAGAAATTTTATTTATTGCACTTACTAGGAAATATATATTAAATGGAACAATATTTACGGTAGTATGAACGTATTTCCAGACAGAAGAAAGCGGAATTTCCATTTTCTTGTTTACGTAAATAGGCTAAAAAATCTAGACCAAATTAGTTAAAGGAAGTGATGATGATGAAAAGGTAATGCATCCTGGAAAATCATAAATAAAATGTATGCCAACGTATATCTTAATCGATACATAATACATATCATATATAGTCAGCTTATTACAAAACTCATTTTATTTTTTTTTCAGTTGTGCATTTACAAAAAAATTACATAAATCATACATTGTACATTTTGAAACAGATTTTTAATTCCAATTATAAACTTTTTAATTAAGTACTATTTCCCATTACTTCCACCACCGCTGCTAATATAAGAAGATGAAACAACTCTGCCAGAGCCTTCCATGCACAATTGCTCTGCTTTAGCATCATCTATAACTGTACATCTCACTGGATATGTGCCCTATATAATCAATTTTAATTTGTTAGATTAAGTCGAAAATCTTTTTGTAAATATATTTACCGATGGTACGACATTTGACACAGTAAATTTGGCAGTGTAAGTATAATTTTGACCAACTTCTAAGGGGCAAGGGGGATTCATATCTGGACACATTGGTTGTTCTGGTATATTAAAAGGTTGACCGTAATAAATTGTTTTACATCTTATGGTTGCATTTTCAGTACGTTGAACTGGAAAATTATAAAATATTGTCAATGTAGACTTTTAGAGTTTTCCAATTACATAACATAGCAAAAAATTACTTACATGGACTAATTTCCATTTCTACGGTATACTCGCGTCCCTTATAAATTGTACATGGATATTCGGTACAATTTGTAATTCTTACTTCATACAATTTACCAGCTACAAACAAAATAAATTTTGTTATAGAAAATTTTAGTAATTTAATTAATGTAATAATTGAGTACTTACGGCAAGTATTTTCAGTTTTAACTGCTTCACCAGAAACCATCGAAAAGGAAATGGCAAGTACCATTAAACTTGCCAAAATAATTAGTGATCTTTTACTGTTGTCCATTTTGTACAACACTTGTATCGTCTTCTGATCTTAGGTTGATCTACATTCACAATGGAGAAAAAATCGAGAGTAAGAAATGAAAAAACTGTGCCACCTTACTTTATATACTACCTGATTTTACGTTGATTTACAATTCACCTGTCGTCTCAATAATTTGATTTGGATTGACTTAACAATACTACAAATGTAGGTTATATATATACTACTCTGAAAGTTTCATGTTGTAGGAACCTTTTTATTATTTAAAGTTGGACAAAATGTGATATACATTTTTTTTACTTCTTTGTTGGCATACATGACCTCATTATATCCTCCTGAGAGACATATTCGAGGAAATGATTAAAATACCTACATAAATTTTGTCACGACATTCCAGCTTTAGATTCAAATGCCAACTTCAAGAACTAATTTATTATAGATTTATACGTCTAATAATCATAATATTTACATTTTTGCAACATGGTTAGGAAATGATAATTATTATATTTATTGCCTTCGATATTTGCATAGTGCATATCTGTCTATAAATATAACCCTGTCATTAGACAAGAAACACTTGTTACAACAGATCATTTATAGAAGTTACATTTAGCATGATGAGTCAATATAACTGCACTAAGAGTTAGTCACCCAACAAAATTTTCATTGAGACATTCATAAAAATGGCAAAAAAATATATTTGTTCAATTTTTGCAAACTTTGCACTTGGCGAAAGAAGACAGTACTTAGTGACGCACAGTAAAATATTTTTTTGTGCATTTTAGTACTAGCAACAACTACGCATCCAACCGTAATATTGACCCTAATACATACATTGAAGATAGACGACGACAACAACAACTACAAATAACTAAAAAAAGTTGATTCATTTATAAAATGAAAATGCGCAATCTTGCATTTCTTATACAGTGACAAACTCTCTACATATTTACATTATCACATGGTGAATGAATGAAATGGTCATGATTAATAAAATTCTATATTTGTATGTAAACATTTCTTAAGACTTGATTCAGCATCAAAGGTCAACCAGGGTTATGAGATTGAGACAAGAGTTACATATATAGTAGATATACATTTTTGTTGAGACTTTATAGATAGATATGAAACCTTCAATAAAATTTCCGTAGAGCTGAGAAAGTTGTAATTATTTGTATTGTGAGAAAATAGTGACATTCATTTTATAATTTTTCCATCACAAAAGTTTTCATAGACTTCTTTTTCTACAAGGAAGACAAAGAGTATTGAAGGTGACGCTCTACAAAATAGAATTTCCTTAGGCTGAAATATTTTTGAGAAGAATGTATATTTTGAGATAGCCGAGTGCTCTTATAACTTTTATAACCTCTGACTCATCTTCATCTCTTCTCATTATCAACAACATGTGTTTGCCTCTAGCAATTGTATATAGAGAATAATATTAGATTTCATTAGTATATACATATACTCTAATAATATCAAGTATATGTAGTAAAGCTGGTTTTACTACTATACTACTATATTATAATACCTTGATTGCAACAAACATTTGATTTCATGCACTGCTAAACAGTGCATGGTATTTATTTATAATAGTGACTGCATCATTTGTATTAAAACTTTTACAACGCAAATTCCAAAAAGTTGATTTATCTCAAATATATAAGAAAAGAAAGAAGTTTATATACTATATAGAAGAAGAAATAATATTTTATATATATATATTATGAAGAGAAAGAGAAGGAAAGAAGAGTAGCAGCAACAAGTGGTTTGGTTAGTCAAAAGAAATTATANTATATATATATTATGAAGAGAAAGAGAAGGAAAGAAGAGTAGCAGCAACAAGTGGTTTGGTTAGTCAAAAGAAATTATAAAATACTCTGGGAGTTTTTCCACGCTCACATAATAATTTTTAGAAATAAAAAAAAACTTTTCATTGCTAACATATTCATTAGCTACTTCTTCGAACTTTATATATTATACAATGTTATATAATTGTGTTCTGGTCAATGGTCCTTGCTCTAACCTTATCTCTCTCGTCACGATTAATACACACACAAAGACTGATTACAATTACTAACAACACACAATAAAATTATACGCACATCATCATCATCAAGTGTAAATATATATTCCTATAATACGTGTTTTATTCCACTTTGTTGACAATTGTGTGTATTTCCGTCGTCTCTTCGTTCAAAACAGAGTCAGTCAGTATCATATTGAAATCGAATTCAGTTCATCAGTGATTAGTCAGTCAAGTGTACGAGAGAATTCAGGCCATCCGACTGGGTCAGTAAAAAACACACTGGAAAAAATATTGCTTGGAATTTATTGAAATTTTTTGTGGAGGAGTGCTATATTAGTACTACATAGTGGAGATAAATTTAAAGGTATAAATTTTATATCAGACCTTTCATATAATTCTCTATAAAATACTTTCTATAGTTTTCATTGTTTGTCTTATCATTTTTATTTTCTATATAGGCTGATGTAATCATTGGAAATTCTGGACTTAACTGGAAATAAAAGCAGTTAAAACTACATTTCAGAGGAGAAGAACAACAAAAATTTCATGTGACAATAACTAATAAGTAGTGGAGTTGTTAGAAAGAGAAAGAGGATTGTTTGTGGATTTAAAAAACGTTAAATTGTCTCACTCAATCAAAAAAAGAGAGAGAGAGAGAGTATAGCTTATACAATGGATCTCAATGTGGTTAAAGAAATTGTTATAATTTGTCTATTTCTAATTGTTGTGGTGTGCGTATCAATTCCTTTAAAATTTGCATCTTCAGCACATAATAGTGGAGTTGATCTGTTTCATTCAGATAGGTAAAAGAAATTTTTTAGTCAATCTCTTAAAACAATTTTTTATTTACGATTCCTAAACTGTTTAATTTTTTCTGTAGATATGCAAAAATTGTTAGCACACTAAATTGCTTTGCTGCTGGAATTTTTTTGGGAACATGTCTATTACATTTATTCCCTGATGTTAGAGATAGTGTGCAAACAGCACTACAGACAATTGACCCAACTCAACAGTAAGAATTTCTGTTAATGCATCTAAAATGTATGTACTTTGATAATCTTAAAAATTTTACATCTAGATTTCCATTTGCTGAGTTTACAATAGCAATGGGCTTCTTCTTATTGCTAACAATAGAACAAATCATTTCTGACATACGAGAACGAAATTTTCAAATTGCTAAATCAGAAAGACAGCCTTTATTAGGAGATCCGGATAATAGATCTTTAGATGATGATGCCCCATCTGAAATTGTAAATCATGGACAAAATGCTACAATTAGAGGTATTTCATAAGGCTCCGTGTATTTTTTAGTAATGTATCAAAATTAAAGTTGTCTATGTAATATGTTTATATCACAATAGCTGTAGCAATGACTGTTGCTTTGTGTATTCATTCTACATTTGAAGGCTTAAGTATAGGTATAAATGACTTTGAAATTTTTTGTATTAACTCTTGATTTGACCCATAAACCTAATTTATTCATTTTATGTAAATTTAGGTGTTCAACCTACAGAAGAAGCAGTGATACAGGTATACATATGCCTATGTACTATATATGTTGGAGACAGAAGAATCAAAATATTTGTTTACTTATGCAAACAATGAAAAGTTTAATGAATGGGAATTTTGATAATATCACTTTAGATTACTGGAGCACTCATATTACATAAAACGGTGATTGCTTTCTCACTTGGGTTAACTCTCTCACAATCGCCACTTGGTTCAACTAAATCAGCAATTTGCGGCGGTTGCTTTGCAGCCACAGCTCCATTAGGAATTGGAATCGGCCTATTACTCACTAGTCTTGAAAGTTTAAATGGATCATTAATTGTTGGATCCTTGCAAGGTATCAAACTAAACACGACAATTTTTTAGATAAAAGAATAATTTACATATGCAAAATGAAATATTAGGTATGGCAGCAGGCACCTTTCTTTATGTTGTTTTTATGGAAGGTATAATTTAATGATAATAATTTAATTTAACTGCTAGAAGAATGTCTCTCTCTAACTTTTTCTCTAAATATTTTTAGTGCTTCCTCATGAGTTTCGAGCTGGACATCTTCATCTTCCAAAACTTTTATCTTTCATTGGTGGATTCAGCGTTATAACTGGAGTCATTTTCTTATTTCCAGACTCGTAGAAATTTCTTTTTTAGTTCTTTTTTTAAATATACTTACTACCTAATAATGTTTTGTAAATATTATTTAAAACTAAGTTTTATACTTTGACTGGACTGGTGCTAATTATATTGCACATTTTACAACACCTATGATACAAATATAATTTTATAATAGACTTTTTAGATATTACTACTAATATATATGCTCTACTGTGATGTATATGTATGCATGAACGCATTTTTTTACAAGTCACAAATTATGCCTTTTACAAAGTATGTATGTATTAATTTTATGAATATGCTATTATAAAGTGAGCTTATTATGTGATTAGCCAAAACAATAGCTGTAATGAAATGAAAACATATCTGAGATAAAAGACAAAACCTACATACGTACAGCTATTATACTGTTAATTGAAAATAAATAAATATCGTAAAATTTTTTTGTAAATCAATTTCTCTGTCATACTTATTACACGTATACTTTATTGAATCTTTTTTTCTTAACTTACGCAGCAATAAAATACATGTATATATATCATTATTTTTTTCCTTAAATTAATTGATGTCTATACTGTTTAGTTATATAATATCTTTAATTTAATTTACTATTAATAATAGATTATATAGAAGTTGAAAATAACATTATATAGTGTGTGTACCTCTACTAACTACTTACAAGTTTTATTTTGGAACCACTTTGTGCATAATATAAGAGGAGAAAATATAGACAGCACAACGGAAAATAACATCATATAAATAAAGAGATTTTAGAATAATAATAATAATTTACAAACTAGATATGTAAGCACTGCTGATGCGGTATGCAATTATATGGCATGTACAGGTAAATTCTTATATATACGATGATTGGTCATGCCTATATTTCTATTCGATCAGTTCTCTCAGTCATCTGTCAAGTTTTTTTTTGGAATTATATGTGTAGTTTATAGTATTCTACTTCAACTAGCTATAAACTGGGAGCAAAATATCTCAAATATACATACATCGTCGCATTCTGATTTACAGATATATTATTATATATATTTACATATAAGATAGACTGATAGAGACATTCACAATTAATATATTCACCCTTTAAAACTTAATACTTCTTATTATAGTTAATTACCACTTGCAGCGCAATCAATTTAGAGGCACACTACATTAAAATACATTCAAGATTTCTTCTTTTTTTAGTGTTGTTCTTTTTCTTTACTAAGACACTATATAATAGTATATATCAATCAATTATATACATGTTTTTTTCTAAAGTATTTGTAGTAGTGTGTAATGATTTTTGTTTGTTTTGTGATATATATGTACATGAAGAAACCACCCATATAATAATAATAATATAGTATTTTTATAGATAGTAAGATTAATTAATAGGATAGGATTTCAAACTAAAAATTTTGTTACGATTGAGGAAAATTTCTAGTTACCAAAAGATCTACCGCTGCATTTAAGTCGCCAAATGTAGCTATTAATGCTTGTAGATTTGCTTCTCTATTAACAAAACCCATTCCAGACAATTGTTCTAGCTGAGCACGATATCTTTCTTCTGGTGGTGAACTATTATTTCCTGCTCCTCCTAATAAACCAGCTAAACCACCTAGTCCTTGTGGAATTCCACCAGTATTTCCTCCTCCACCTTCTTGAGCCAAAGATGATATCTGAAAAGAATGAAGAAAAAATAGATTATTAGTAAAAAGTCCCATACTGTTTTTTAAATCTATCACATCTTATCATACCATTGTTGCCATAAATTGATTTAGTGTATCACGGCTAAGACCAGCAGCAGGATTATTAGATTGTTGAGTTCCTCCAGTGGCAGGAGTTGATGATGATTCAGTAGTAGTATTAGTTGTTGTTGCACTACCATCAGATCCAGTTGTTGTCGATGCTGGCTGAGTTGTGTTTGCTCCAGCTGTAGTAGTAGTCGTAGTAGGTAATCCACCAAAACCTAAACTATTAGCAAATGCTGGTGCAGCAATTCTTAATTGTTCAATTCCTTGTTGAATTTGCATAATTGCCTGTAACGCTGCTGGATTTGATAGTAATTGTTGAAACTCAGGATTACGTAATTGGTTGATTAATGAAGGTGCCATTGTCCTCAATTGTTCTTGCATTTGAGGATTATTAGCAAATAATGGATTAGCTCCAATAATTTGTTGTGCAAAATTTGGATTGGCAGCCATTGCATCCAACATACTCTGCATATATGGAGCATTCATCAAATTCTGCATGCCAGATGTATTTTGCATCATATGACTTAATAAACCTCCCATTCCTCCAACAGCAGGTGTTGTACCACTTTGAGTCTGAGTTGTTCCAGTACCACCACCACCAGATGTACTATTATTACTAGTAGTAGTTGTTGTTGCTGTTGCGTTAGGTTGTGAACCACCACCAGAGGCCCATGGATTTGGTAATGGCTCTCTATTTTCAACACCTTGTTGAGGATTTTCTTGTCCAGCATTTACTAAACCAGCAAATGGATTTCCAGTTAGTCTTTCTTGAACAGCATCTAACATAGGTTCTTGTATATCTCTATACATTCTTTGAAGAGCATTATAACCACCAGGAATCGATTCTAGATTAGATAAAGCTCTATCTTGAGTACGTAGCCTAAGAAATTATGAAAAGGAAAAGTAATTTTAAAGAATTTGTAATTAATTTTTCTAATGCTGATTTCTTATAAACTTACAATTCTTGAAATGCGGCTGGATTTCTTGCCAACTCCATACTTTGTCTTAATATTTCAGGATTATTTAAAACATGAGTTAATTCAGGATTTCTCTCCATTAATTGTTGAATTTGTGGATTGGCACTAAGCACAGATCTAGAAAAGATAAATAACAAAATAAAATATTATTATATACAAAATACTCTTTCTTTTCAGTAGGTCTCTTTACTATATATTGTACAATACTTCTTACCGAATTACATCGGGAGAATTCATAATTTGTTGAACAAATGGACTATCAAGCATTTGCCTCAACATTTCAGGATTTTGCATAAGTTCTTGTTGAAGACGATCATGCATTTCTCCAAGCATTCCACTTCCAGCTGCACCACCACCACCACCAGTTCCAAGTCCTAAACCTCCAAGATTAGGAAGTCCTAATGAACTAAACAAACTATTCATTCCTCCTGCTCCTCCAATACCAGCAGCAGGTGATGCTATAAACAAAAAAGTCATATTATTTTATTTGAGTTCTGAGGATTAAATTTTTAACTTATTTTAATATTCTTACGTGATGATTCGGATGGAGCTCTTTGTTGAGGTTCCTGTGGGCCCCTTTGTGAAGATTTAATGACTAAATGAACCACAAATCCATCCGCTGTAATATAATAAAAAGACATATGATATGTAAATGTAATTATGTTTAATAGATAAGATATATAACACTTGATAAAATAACATACCTAGTTTATGAAATTGTAACGATTCTGGATCTTTCATTATTTTACCGGAAAATATTAAACAAATCATTTCTTCTGGAGACTCAAACTTTTCTGCAACTTTGGCTCGCAACTGAATAAAAAAACGAGGATATTATCATTAGATAGGTCTTGAAGTGTACACAATTTTTAGTAAAGCTTACTTCTTTAACAGTGGCATCTTCAGCTATTTCAATTGTTCTACTATCTTTTGGAGTTTTAACTGTAATTGTAATTAGTTTCCCACCAGTTGGACTGCTGCTACTTCCTTCTGCCATTCTTATATTTTGCTAATGATTATTTATGATACTGATGAATTAAACAGATGATTATTGAATTGAGCTGACAGAGGAAATTAATTCGTCACTGGTACCTACAACAATATAAGACAAGAATTAAAGCCAAGTAATTTAGAAACAAACAAACAACACTGGTTGCTGCAACATTGTAAGGTGACGTGTGATAACAATTTGATTATTCTATTTTACTTAATTTTGTACATAGTACAGTATATCAACAAACTTACCAAGTGACTTTTATTATAATAATTACTTCACTACAACAATTTATGTCGTAATTCTTCAGTAGTTTCTAGAACAGGTGACTCACTGAATAATTTTTTTTAACTTTTCCACAATTTTTACTTTTAGCATGAGTTGCCGAAATTCAACACTGCCCTCGTACTATTGTAAGTGTTTTAGTCGTCAAAAGATGTCTCAGAGAACTTTAAAATTAAATTGTTATAAAATAGTGTCATGAAAATCTCAGTTAGCCTCTCGTTTGTCTCACTCGTTGACATCCAACGTGAGACAACTGAAAATTTTAATCTAAAAGTAACTGAAAATGCAATGTCATAATTTTAGGATTTTATTATTTATGTTATGTAGACAAATAAATAGAAGGTCTCGATTGAAAATTGATTAACTTAGCTTTTAAATTGTAATTTCATTATGCTAAAAACTACTCTATAATCAACATCTTTTGAGTCATTAGTCACTCAAGTTAATAACCTTGAGATATTATATGTTCATTAGTAACTTCCAGCTGTTTCTACATATTTTACTATATTTCATTTTATGATACTTGGAATCAAAAAATGAATAACTTAAAAGCAGTGTCACTTGATGATTTAATCATCAAATTACATCAAGTGTTTTCCAGTGACCATATCAATGTAGAAGAAGTTCAAACTCTAATGGAATCATATCAAAGTAATCCAATTGAATGGGAGAGATTTGCAAAATTTGATCCACATAGGTATTCTTGACACTGATTTACAAGTTAATTATATATATTTGTGTATCATCTTTTTTTAGATACACAAGAAACCTTGTTGATGAGGGAAATGGAAAATTCAATCTATTATTTGTGGCATGGGAAGGAGGTCATAAATCACTCATTCATGATCATTCCGATTCTCATTGTTTTATGAAAGTTATTCAAGGATCTTTGACTGAAGTTCGTTTTGCTTGGCCAAGTGAAAATTCAGAGGAGGAAGAAGAACTAAAAGAGATTGAGAGACTTTCAATTGAAATGAATGAAGTAGCCTATATTAATGGTAAGAGGATAGTTTTATGATCGTCAGTCAACCTTATTTACTTTTAATAACTATATTTATATTCAGATTCATTGGGATTACATAATCTTCGAAATTCTAGCGATACTGAAAGAGCAGTTAGTCTACATTTATACTGTCCTCCATTTGATTCATGTAGTGTTTTTGATCAAAAAACTGGTCACAAAATAAAAGCAAAAGTGACATTTTGGTCAAAATATGGAAAAGAAGAGTCTTTAATACAATAAAAATTTACATATCTGAAAATCTCAGTTTACCTCTCATCATTTATTGTTTCATTTCAATATTATCAATTTTTCATGATTTCATATGCACATTTTAACCAGAGCTGGGCAAAATACCGGTATTTTAAATACCAAGTATTTAAAATAGTATTTAAAATACTTTTGTATTTTGTATTTCAAATACTTTTATTTTGAGAAAGTATTTAGCATTTTGTAATTTGTATTTTGAATCCTGGAGCAAAGTATTTTGTATTTAGTA
>VCNE01001154.1:0-15743 GCA_009869805.1 Oncopodura yosiiana
CATGCCATAGCAAATATAGGAGAAATAGAAAATAGTCCAAATTTAAATTACAACAAGAAACATAAGGTCTGCAGAATTTGACTATTTCTAAAGTTAGCTAAGGAATAAGAGAGAGACTTCTGTTTCTGAAAACTTTCATGTTACACAACATCTTCACTTTAACTCTTCCATCTTCCAATATATGCAAAGATTGCAATCTCAAGTCTTTTGGGAGTAAGACAAAGTTTATGAGAGCTGTCACTCAACAAGTGTAACGCTGCTCGTGAAAATAGTACCACTTTGTAATCTGTTCTAAAATAAACATTTTGAATACTAATGCTGTGAAAGCTTCACTACTAGAAACAGTTTCTCAGCTTCTCCAAGTATTTTTTACGGTTGTGTAGTCATTTGTATTCATGCGTAGGTTTTTTAGAATATTGACTTTGTAGTAAATAATTGAACAAGTGCGTCACATGCAAATGTAAATAAAAATTATATTACTTTCTTGTTACTTTTATAAATATTGCCTTCGCTTGGCACACCTTGCACATTTTTATATGTAGAGCTTGTAGTGCTACTACTCTTAAAACAAATTGACTTTTCAAAGCTAATCTTATTTACCAAAACATAATTATAAATAACAAGTCAATATCTACATAGGAATTCGTAGAACAAGACAAGAAGATTGTTAGTTTCTGTACAAGTTTCATTTTGTAGAAGATAATACATATATAGAGTAATCAATATTTATCTCAATGGATTTATTTTAGTGACGTAGGCACATTCAATAGTTTTTCATAGAATATGTTGTTGGCATTTATCCTATAACCTTTTTGCTATCAAAAATAATTACACTATAATTTGTTTGCTGTTGCTAAATTAAATACTTTAGCAGTAAGAGATTTTCATTTGAATTTGCATGCCAATATGTAGAAGGCTAATCAATCATTCCCTTATCATAAGCTTGCATAATTTATTGAATCCACCAAAAATAAAAGTATTCCATTCTAACTAATACAACTTTGCTCTAGATTTTTATCTTCATAAAATTTATGCAGAAGCACACAACTATTCATAATAATACGAGAGGAGAAAATGAAGTAAAAGTCTGTTTCTTAAATCTGACCATTTATTCCATTGAAACTCTGTACTTTATCTTTGTCCGCCTTCTATACTTTAACAACAAGTATGCACAAAATACAAGTGTCACCATTTTACCAACAACAGTTGCAATAAATGAAAATGAGAAATGTCCTTTTTGGTTATTTTCCTTGTACACAATATATTATGTAAGTACTCTATGCAGATTCATGAAATTCTTTGTGGGACAATGTTCTTCTTCTCCTTTGTCTCAAGTGTTGTCGTTCTGCTTCCAAAAACATTCTCCTAGAATAAAAAGTGACATGAAAACTACGCACAAACAAATGACATTTCTCGAGTTTAGCAAAAAAACGGTCTTTCATTTTTTCATGCTACCTTATTACATTGTCGAACTGAACTTTTTGCCTCTGTAATTTTTTCTTTTGACATATCTTCTTCATTTTAACACTCTTGGCTTCAGAGATAAAAAGACAAAGTCAAGTAGTAACTTGCGTTTTTGGCATTTGACACTATGAAGTGTTATGTATAGCAAGTCACATAATAAACTTGGCGACTCTCGTATATAATAACGACAAGTTTATTGTATAAGAGTGACAGATCTTGCGGTTTTCTTTAATCTTGACTTGGCTGCTCAGAAGAAGAAGAAGTAATATTAAGAGAGCCAGTTCAAAGAAAACCACACTAGTGTTTGAAACCCGAAATTAAGTCGACCAGAAGCTATCATAAAGACATATATGATATGACCTATATGGAAATTTAATAGTATGAATGAAGCAATTCAACTCCTTATCTGATTCTTAGACTCACCTTTTCCTGTTATGAGACTTTTCTACCTTGAAAACTTGAAACCTTAGCCCAACAAGTCATTATTACATGATGAAGAAAAGTTTAAATACAAAGTGTGGGTCTTTTGTAATGTCGTCATGAAATGATAAGCTTGACAGATTTCAAGTTATAAATGTCAAGGCTAAGTAAATTTAAGGTGGAGGTGAAGGTACTTTAAATGGATAAAGCGTATATAGTTTTAGACTTCCTACGGAAATTAGAATTAAGATGAAAATCTTGATCTTAAGATTTTGATTAGATTATTGTCCAAGTACCAAAATAGAAGCCATATAACTTTATTACGCAGGTAAACGCAGGAAAGTACTTGGAAAAGTTTATTATAAAACCTGTTAAGTGCTTAATTGAGTGAGCCCAATGGTTTTATTACTGTATTAATACTCATGTTGAAATTTTATAGGTATGCTCATGCTATATGTTTACATGTCAAAAGCCATTTAAATTTAAAAGTTGTAACAAACAACCGTAAAAATCATAATGTACCTTGCCATAAATGGCTCTTTAATGTATTCTTTATGTACGACAAATCGAGTGATTTATCATTTTTAAAATGCTTCTGGTAATGATTATTACTTTCAGTAAATCACCTTTAGCATAATATGAACAGTAAATAAAAATCCATTCTTATATTTATGTACTTGTATATTATTAAGAAGGCAAAAAGTATATGTAGTTTCTTGTTTTATTTCACGTTGTCATCACTTGTCTCTCTTATTTCATGTGAGATTCCTATGGGGTTAAAGTTTTGACTGTTTTCCTTCAACAAGGTTAATAAATGACCTGCATTCAACATTTCCGCATCTAACATAAAACTCTTTTTTAAGCTTTCTCTACAGAAAAATCCATAATTCGTGACTAACTAAATAGAAAAGTGAACCAATTTTCAGTATGATTTAACTCATGAAAAAATGAGTGGATTAAGGCGAAACTAAATTTGTAGTATGTACTATATAGTAGTGTTCTTGTTATGCTAGAGAATTTATGTACTAGTTCAAAGAAACCGAAAGTGAAACTCACAAACACAAATGTTTATTTTTAGCCAATATAATGTTTATCCAAGTATATACTAAGCATTCAAATTTCAAATCAAGCAAATATTATTATCGCTTATATACTTTATATACTGATACCCTGAAGACTTGTATATAGTACAACATAATTTTTTATATAATATATCAATTTCAATAGTAAATAAATTAATACTCTATTTGTTCAAGCTCATTATTACCAAATGAATTTTATGACGTAAAAACTAAGATTTTTTTACAACCTATCATCTTTCTTTTGAGTAGAAAAAAAGCCGAAAGCTCACAACATGTTTTTCCATTATATAAGATATATATATATATTCACACACTTATAAAAGATACTCAATTCTTCAGCCATAAATTCTCCACGCGCTCCATTCTTTTTCTTCTCTTGTCATTCAAAAGTTATGGAGACAGATTTTGAATGGTACAAGAGATACACTTGCTGTTAATGACGGGTATAAAAAAGTGAGTAAGCCAATTGAGTAGAATATGATGATGAAGTGGAAAACTATGATTTATAGTATAACAAATGGCTCTAAGGAAAACTTGCTACTTATACTAATATATAATCGTACACTAATACATCTTCAATAGAGCTTATAGAGTATATAATCATCGCCGCTTTATACAGAAGATTGAAAAATAGGACAGCACTAGAAGGAAATAAATGGTTTCTTAGTTCTTAGAAATGCTCAAGAGTTAGAACTTATTAGCATACAAACATTTTCCACTTGAGTCCAAGAAAGGTTCTTCGTTGGCAGTTGCCAATGAACTGAATTATTAGTTTGGCAATGTTTCATAGATACTTCTTCTTCTTCTTTTCATTATAAACGCATGTAAAGTGTATAAAGACAACTTTGGATAGAAGAAGTTTTCCATAAGTTTTAAAAACATATTGTTCAAGTTCCAACAATAGTTGAAGATATGACACACGATATCTTTTTATAAGACTCAACACTCAGGTCAATGTCATTCACAGATTATATAGCTTTTAGGAATATATCTCTGACTTTGACAGTACGACCTCAGTTTCGGCTAACGAACTCTTCTATTAGTCATAATTCCACAAAGGAAACATTATAGAATATCAGGAAAACCCTTGAATCTATACCTACTCTATTATGATTAAAAGCTTTGAAGAATTAGGAAATATGTCTTAGCAAGTTCTCCTTTGAGTTGACAATATAGGTAATCTTATTGGCAAAAGTTATTCCAAAATATCAAAAGCAGCAAGTAAAGTATAATTCAAAGGTTAAACTTACTTGTTATTTGTCGTCTGAAAAGTTTATAACTGTGAATAAATTGAAATCCATTTGAGCAAAAGATGCCGGATGCTAAACTAAACTACTAGCTATAAAATACAAATTAAATTTATTAATCCTTTAAGAAGAAACTTTTGAGTAATAGAGCTTTTGTTGTGTACTATTAAAAGTTTTCTGTATAAGAAAGAAGAAAACAGCGTGATATGTTTGAAGAAGTCATGTTGTTTAATGGAATGTTTCTTCTACCATAGAAGATCAGGTCATATATATATGTAAAAAAGTTTTGTTGATGTAAAGTTAGTTAAATTTTAGTGAATTGCTATATAAGCAAATGAGTAGAAGTAATCATCTATGGCGCATTTCAATTTCATTCAATACATTTATCCACTCATGTAGAAAGTTCATTCTGTACGTTTTTTTTTGTGTTGTCGTGTTTTGTATATCAGTAGTATTGCAAAATTTAGTTTGCAACTTTCTTCATGCTTTCTCTCTTCTACTATTATAATTTGTTGAAGATTTCATTTTAGAGTTAAATGAAAATTTGCAACTTCATGCAGAAAATAAAAATTCAATACTTGAGAAAGAAAAATTTCAATCTGTGAGTTCAATGATCTCTATCTCTTGAAACTTAATGATACTCTCAAGTTTAGAATGAAACACGGGTATTGCGTGATCGGCATATTGTCTTTGACACTTCATTGAAGAGCAATTCGACATGCAAATTGTTTCAAATGATGTTCGCTTTGAATGGAAATTTAGAAAGTTAATGAATGATAAAGAGTACTATATATGATACGTTATATAAACTTTGCAGAGTTTGCGAATTTTATATGAAATTCCATTTCGGCTATGAATCGAGTACCTATATAATAATGTGTCAAAGGTCGTTCTGCAGCTCATAGAGTTCCGTCTTTAATATTATTAAATATTGCATTTGCATTATGTAGTGAACTAGTGAATGGCAACTACAAATAGTAAGAGGATTAAGTTTTCTAAGTAAGCCTTGTCCCACGAATTAGCTATGCAACATGAGAAGAGAGAGAGACAGAGATGTAGGCAGATGACAAAAAGAATTTATATTCCGAATGACGACAATGAATTTTGAGATATAAGCCAGTTGTGCTTTGGTTACTTATACTAATCAGCTTTAAGAATTCATATTCTTTACTAAAGTCCTCTGAGAACTTTATATTATTATGAACTTTAATAATCTTATAGATTTTCAACTCATCTTCTTCTTGGTGGTCGTTTATTGTTGCTATCATATATAGTTGCATATTATCATTAGAATCTATCCTATAATCAATCAATCACTCTCACAGTCTATATACAAGAAAATGTTTTCAACTCGTTGTTGCATCTCTCCTTACTTGCTAAATAATAATATCTCATTTCTCATGTCTGTTCATCGTGTTGTTTTTTTGTGTTCTTATCGTCTAGTCATCTTCTATATAAGTGAACTCTTCTGAAACAGAAGCTATATATAATAAGCATTAACTTTATAGATATATTGATGTGAACAGAACACTTTTCAAATTTCAAATCAGGCTATGAAACAATTTTCCATAGCTTTATATGGAAATTGTCTCCACCTACTATATATACCTAAGGAGAATAGTTAATTTCATATAATTTCTTCATTAGTAAATTCCTTCTTTGCTTCTCATGTAAAATGCAAATGTAGCAATTATTCGAGTATTTGTCTTGTCAACTTCTAACAGAGAATTTCATCTGGTGAGAAAATGTTTTAGAATAAGAAAAAAAATAAGAAAGTAAATATTTGTAGACCACATACTGATTGCAAATACATTATTTTTCTCTTGAAAAAAATGTGTAATGTAAGATGACAGTTATTTGCTTAAAGGTGCAACTAATGCATGTAACTAATATATATTGCAGTGTACTCTAACTCTAACTCACTCAACTCGCAGCAAGAGAGGACAAATAATTTCTGTAATTTCCAACTGTTTAGACACCTTAAAAGCATTTAATACATTTTTATGAGTAAACATTGCCATTTAGTACTTGTAAGTGTCATTGAAGACGTGAGCTGAAATCATATAAGATTGTTGGTTTTTTTAGCTAATATTTAGTTTGTTTTGTCTATAATAAATTTTCCAAAATGGAGATAAATTTGACATTATACTTTCATATCCTATACTACAAAAGTGAGAGAGAAAAAACACTTGTTTTCAACTTGTACTCTATTATACACTAACATCTTTACTTATTCTTTGGACTTGAAGAAAAAAAGAACCTGTAGCTATGTAGGAAAAAAATCTTATTGTTAGCTTCAGCAGACAGCTCTTATGAAATCTTCTCTTTTCACTTGTAGACTTGAAGAAAAGTAAAGGACGAAAAGTTTGTTGAGGCGGAATAAGAAGCATATTTTGTATTCATCTCACATCACCTCATAGACACACTTGGTACTTCTACTCTTTTCTCATTGAAAATGTATTCACATACTAAAGAATTTTTTCAAGCTGCATCAAATTCACTATATTACTATTTAAATGCTGCAGTCTGTCTCTTTCTATTCTCTCTATCTCTTCCTCTTGTCAAAAGTATTTATTTAACTACTCGTCATCAGCTTTGTACTGATTGTGTGAAATGTTATTCATGATATATTATGATAATAATATATTGTAACTTCTTTTCCATCTCTACATATATATTCCACTGCAAAAAAATTCTTTTAGAGACTTTGAGAGCAAAAGATATAGATAGAGACAAGTTACATTATATATATGTAAGAAGGCAGTATATTAAAAGTCTCAAGGAATAAGAAAAAGAATAAAGTACTTTCTTGTTCAAAGAAAAGCACTACTATTGTTATTCTAGGCCAGATATATTCCAATTGAGTTGAGTGACGGATTTTCTAATACTTTTAAGTAGTTGCATATGAAAATGGAAATTGAAAAGGAAGAAATGATGACACGTGTGAATTACAATAATCGCATTGTGTGCTTAGTAAAGTGTATATACATATACCTGCCATTATTTGATAGTCATTTATGCGTGAATAATCCTCTTTGCCAAGCTTCTTTTACATATATATATATACTGTACGTTGAAAAGGATATGATTCAAAGATCATTTCATAATATATTCAATTCTCTATATTGCAAAAGATTCTTTATTGTAACTTACAATTTGTATATGAAATCTTTTTCTAAAACGCCTCTTTGTATCTTGCATCGATGGATATATATATAAAAGCAAAATATTACATAATCTTTCCTTTTAAAATAAGCTTGCGTGCTCCAGTTTTTCTTTTTAATTTTCAAATGACAACCTTCACCTTACTGCAAATATAAAAGTAGTAATAAAAGCAGAGTAGCGCTTTCTCTGCTTGAGATAGTGTAATAAAACCGCATGATTGGAGTTTTAGTATTGTACATAATACGAACTCAATTAAAGACTAGTTAATACTGTCATGTTCATACTTTTGTAGCAGGCAGGGACTTAATAAAGCTCTCTTTTGGTCTTGTTTGTTGTTGTTGTTGTCCAACATCAATTAGAGAGTTGTATAAAGCTTTCTTGTTGTATACAAGACTCGTAGTAGCTGCTTAAATAAAATCCCATTTTAAGACCACATTCTGTCTTTCTCTCCATGTGTAGAGAACAAGATCCACGTATATAAAGACAAAGAGGACACAGTTGAATGCTTAATTAAATTTCATGTCTTTTCCATTCTTCTCTTCTATTTTAGTATATATGTGGTAAAGTGGTTCTTATATCAAGAAGAAATACATAGAATCTTTTATTTGCTACGTATAAAAGAGCACACACATACATATAATATACAAAGACTGCATTCAACCTATCTTTATATATTGACATCCTCTGTAAAGCATTTTGTGGCTTCTTCTTTTCTCGCCGTAAACTCATATACTTTTCTCGGTCATATGAATGTATAGCATGGTAGAGAAAGAAGATCTAGTTTATGTTCTGAGAATGTAAACTACACAAACTAAACCAGAGCAAATATCATTAGCAATATATGACAATGTATGTCTTTATATTGACATGAAGTATTTTTGTCTGAGAAATAAATAGATCTTTTGTCTACACGTGCTAATAATTATTGAAAAACGACTAAATGTCAAGTGCAATTTTGAAAAAGAAATTAGTTTCAATGCAATAGAGTAATAGAAAAAGTTATTCACTAATGTAAAAATATATATTAATGTGAATTTTATTACCTAAGCAAATTCTTTCTTTAGTTCTTTTTCAATTTATGTCAGTAGACTACTACGCAATGAAATAGCTTTCGGCACACTTTCAGAGTGAAAAAGTTGTTAGCAGCATTCTCTCTTCTTTCTTAGGCCTCACACGAAGTCAAAGTGTAAAAAAAGCCAGAAGCTTGCATATTGCATATCTAAAAAGAAAATTCTTATGAGAATTCCAAGAAAAGACGTCAAATTATTTATGTCTTTTATGATTTCTTTCGCTTTACATAATAACTTTCCATTTCCGTACATATGTAATGGGTAATCAACATAATGATGTGTTCTATATATCTCAAAAAAGTTACTCCTACTGGTGCTAGCTATCTATTACTGCTCTGTGTATTTTCACATACAGAGTTGTGTTAAATGGTGATATTTTCCAGTTGGTCGATTTTTTAGTTACTTGCCAAAATTATTTTAAATGTAGACTATCTATAGATAGATAGATGTCTGTTGAAATGAGAATCGGAAATGAAAACCAACAAAGTGTAGGCAATATTGGTTTTTTTATTACGATAGTTATGATAATAATGAGAATTCACAGACAGAAACTAATAAATTTATATTAGTAATATGGAAATAAGTAGTAAATTATTATTCTGTGTCATATCTGTCAATTTTAAATTACTATTTATATGCATTGGTTGTATTTCTCAAAGACTTTTGGAAGTGTGAAACTATTTCATATGCAAATCATGTGTATATGTACGTTTCAAAAGGACATATAAAGTGTCAACAAACTCAATCATCACAAACTTTTAGTAGGAAAAAAAGTTTGTAAAGTAGGGCAATTTTGTTGATCACCTTTGAATTGAGAAAAAGAATTTTGAAAAAGGAAATTTGATTATTATCTACAATAGTTCCAATTTGATTTTATTACCATCTTCTTCCAATTTGGTGTAGAATTTCTGAATTATTAAAGATATTGGATAATATTTATTTAACTAAAAAAATATTTATTTAGTGGATGTTGCGTGTACATATTTTTTAGAGTACCTAAACAGTATTTTTTCGGTTAGAAGCCGAGTTAAATTAGGGTATTGTATACTCAAGTAAATTGTACTCGGATAAAAGCCGGGATATCTAACCGAGAAAACACGGTAGTTTGCATGCTATTATTTAACATGTTCAAAATGTAAAGAATTTATGGATTTAACTGGTCTTATTTAGTTATCAAACTATTTGAATATTTGCATAGTAATCCCTTGATTTCAAGTTTATGCCTGAATATATTTATTAAACAAATAATGATGTAAAGGTTGTATATACACACAAATGTATTGCTAATTTTTTCGACACATAACAAATATTGTTTTCATAACGTTTATCTTATCTATCTTTGTTTCGAAATCACATTTTGCAAATCCTTTCAATTAAAATGAAGAAAGGAATATCTATAATAACAGCAGTTTGTCTATTGTATGCAATATTGTCATTAAAATTGAAGTTAATATCAGCAGAGTGTCATCACTATTTATTACATATTGACCTATCTCATGCAGAGCTAGAAAGTAAAGCAGTCATTAAATTGTTGGCAAATAACATCAAAAATCCTGTGATATTGTCACTGAAAAGTAAATGGGAGAAAGACGTTGAAAAATCAGAATCTGTAAAAGTCACAGATCAAGATAAATTTGGAACCTCATGCGTCGAATTTCTAATTTCAGCAGAACAGAGTAATAATAGTTATGAACATCTAAGTCATCTAATTGCAACAACAGAATTTGGTTTTAGCCATCATGTTTTATTTTATGTTTTCCTTCGTAAAAAATCTATTAAAACTTTTCTTCAATCATGGAAAGATTCATTTCAAAATAAAGACTTTAAGAAAATCTCAAGTCCAATAATATTTCTTGTCAACAATAATGAAAAGAATGATGAGCTATTCTACCATCATGTAGTATTTTGTCAATTGTGTCCTTTGAATATTTTTGTCAAATCAAAGCAATTATCAAGTTTATCTCAATTGTTGCATAAGTATTATCAGTCTTTGACGCTGGCGTACCAAAATCTCAACTGGAATGGAAATCAAGGACATATTTTGATGCATAATGACTTCCGCATAACAACTGCTCAATTAATTGCTCATCGAGTTCATCAAGGAATGCGAGGTATGTCAATACCAATGTGGGAAGTGGCCAAAAGAGCCAATCTGACGTTAGTCTTCACTAAATCTGAAGAACCATCAAAAGTAGCAATCAAAATTTGTGCTGGATGTCACATTTTATCTATTCCAAAAGGAGCAACTTCTCATGTAGAGTTTATGACACTTGGTGGCTCATATTGTACTTGGAAAAGCGAATCAAAATTTGAAGAGGTAATACAAATCACTATAAATTGTTTTCAAATTATAATTTTAAAGCACATACAATCCGGAAACGTATTTTATAGGTAAACTGGTACAAATGGGGATTTCTTCTTAATCCGTGCGATAACTATGTTTGGATTTCCATTTTGGTATCAGCCATTGCAATTTCATTAGGATGTCGAAGCATTCGTGGTGGAATTGAGTTTCTTCATTTACTTTTGATGCAATCACCATCAGGAAAATTCACTCTACTAACATTCCTCTCATTTACAGGCATCGTACTAACAAATGGCTATCTGGGTTTTGTTGCAACAGATGCAATTATTCCAAGAGAATTTATATATACAAATGTTGATGATATGCTGAAGAATGGCTTCAAATTATTTATGGATGAAGACCGTTACAAATATCAAGTGACTGTTTTCCCTGATACACGACTTGATGAAATGAAAAAATTAGCTGGAGGAGATCCTTTTAAAAAAGTTGCATATCTGAGAAATCGTTCCATAAGTCGTAGAGCCCCTGATTTTGCTGCCAGTCTTAAAGGTATTATGACAAGTATTCGACCACCTGGTTATCAACCATTTATAGTCGAATATGAAAATGCATTACAAAACTCTGTAGATAAATCTTGTCATTATATTAAGGAACCTTTCTTTACATATTATCGAGCACCTTATTTAATTTCTTACATTGGAGAAAAAGCAATCAAAATATGGAGACTTCTGATAGGCGAATCTGGAGTAAGTCTAAAGATTGGATTGTTGTTATCAAGAGTTGAGCTGTTGAGAGGACTTGTAGAATATAAATATTCTCCATCTGGCCAAGATCCTCCAAGATTTAGTCTCAAGTCCAGCATTCAATCTGTTTTTTCTCTCTACTTGATTTTGATTATTATGTCAATGATTGTTGGATGTTTTGAGCTACTAAGAAATCAAAATGTACATCATCAATTAGTATTATTTCAGTTTGTTTGGAATTTGATTAAACGTCTCTTCTAGAAAACTATTCTAGAAAACGTCGTTTGCATTCACATTACCAGTAACAACATTAATATTGTACTTGAAGTTGTTATTATGTGTTTATTGTAATTTCACTTGTACTTAATATTGTATTCTAAAATGTATTTCTTAAATCATAGCAATAAATTAAGTGTCAAAATAATGAGAGCAGTAAAAGGTCAATGCATTTTATAAAGTTGCTGCAGTAAATATAAATTGGCTAGCTTTACATTGCAACTCTGTATCACATAAGAAAAATCTTTTGACTAAATATGGTCAGTGACTTCTTCTATAGCTATGTTACATATATGTACTCTTATGAGAAACTATTAAATAAACATTAGACTAGCCATTTATCATTTCTGTTAAAGAAGAAAAAGTCACTAGAGACGAGGAAAAATATATGTACTAGTAATATATTCTCCTTTTGCAAACATTCTTCATATCTTTTGGTGCAATATATTAACTGACTCCTATGTATCTCCGGTGTCCTCCCTTTTGCTCTAATCTTTTTTCTCTACAACCCTTTTTCTCTACACCTTTTGCTCTAAGGACATTTACTCTACACCATTTTCTCTACCCTATTTTCTCTACAAACGTATTCTCTACATGTACTGTAACGAATTAAAATTCGTATTCCAGTTCAAGCTAGTTTATGTCAGATTATGTTATACAAAAAGAAGAATATTGTATTTATATGCATCAGTCCACGCTGCTGTATAATAATACAAATGAGATGATAACGCAAATGAGTAAAGATAAACTTTTGTTTTTCCCATTTAACTCAATGTTATAACTTTTCTTTAGAAATCCTTATAAGTAAATTAGCCAGACTCTCTGTCTCAAGTTAGTTTACATTTTGGTGTGCGCTGAGTTAATAAAAGCTCTGCTGCAACCTTGACTCATAGCTTACTATGACTTTTGATTTTGTTGAATGTACAACTACTCTCTCGTCTCTCGTAAAAGATATTCTCATTTAGTACCAATTGTTATTTTATAAACTACTCTACTGCTTGTTCTGTTGTCACCATAAACTTGTTGACATTGGAACATTTACTCAATTCGTCCAGTAGAATACTGTTGAATAGCGAATTTATAATTTAAGTTACTACACTCAAACCGTTACTCTTCGTTAAAATAGTTATAATTGTTAAAAACCAAATATTTCGTCGTTGACTAATTATAAATAATTAATTAAGTACTTATTTACTCATAATTTCATGATTAGGCTTTACTTCATCATTTCATGAAATTAATAAGTTTCATCGCATTATTATTATAGTTACTTCATCAATTTCACGTTTCATGAAATTGCATAAAACAGTGAAATATAAATAGAGAACTGTCATAATATTTTCCTTGGGCATAATCTTGGAGACTTTTATTAGTTTACTCACAAGGCGAGTTACTTTTCTCGTTAGGAAAGCTGGACCTGGATGCGTGCAATATCTGTTCCAGCTATTGTATCGTACTTTGTCGAGAGTTGCAATTAGGTGCCATCGACCAGTTTCATCGTATTAATATTATAGTTACTTCATCAATTTCACGTTTCATGAAATTGCATAAAATAGTGAAATATAAATAGAGAACTGTCATAATATTTTCCTTGGGCATAATTTTGGAGACTTTTGAAGTGTACTCACAAGGCGAGTTACTTTTCTCGTTAGGAAAGCTGGACCTGGATGCGTGCAATATCTGTTCCAGCTATTGTATCGTACTTTGTCGAGAGTTGCAATTAGGTGCCATCGACCGTTGATAGAAAACTCTCACAAAAGTTGGTGATCGTACTGGGATCGCTAAGTGAGTATCCCATCAAAAGTGCTCCCAATAGTTTTTGTGAAGTGTGATTCTTGGACCTTGAAGTTCATTTTCTGGAGAGTGTAAAACTGGTAAGCTCAAAAGCTATAAAATTATATTTTCTTGAGATTATTGTGTAGAAAGTGTCTGTAAAGCCACTAACCAGAGTTTCTCGAGTGTCTCACTTTGCCCCGTCGTCATCGTCCAAAAACTCACAAAAAAAAAAAACTTCGTAAAATCGTCATAAATTTCTTTTTTTTTCTCATCAAAATTTGCTGAAATTTCGTCAAATCTGAGACTTTTGTTGAAAAAATAAAGAAAGCAACAACCAATTTCAAACGTCGTTGATTCATCATGTCTGCCAGAAGAAGAAGGAATCAACTACAGGAGGGAGAGCAAAATAATGATCCACCTGCAGGCGGCGTATTACACTCACCACCACCTGCTTATAATGATCAAAATCCTGCAGGAGCCGCTAATATTCCTGCACCACCTCCGTTTCCTCAAAACCAACAGCAAAATATGAATCAACCAATTAATGAAGTACGACTGAACCAAAATGTCAATCAACAATTTGATGAAATGCGTCGTGAGCAACTACTCTGGCAGCAACAATTTCAACAACAAACAAATCAACGTCAGGAGGAGTTTAGAAATAGCATTATTGAAGTCGTTCGTCAACAAATTCAACAGCAACTAAATGCACAGCCTGCTCGTAATTTGGACAATGCTTTTGGAGTTCGTCGTGAAAATGTTGCAAATGCACCATTAAATCAATATAATGTAAATGCTCCACCTCAGCAAAGACAACAAGTTAATCAACCTATTGCAGCAGGAGGAGTCAATCCAGCTTTAGTAATTGGACAAGGGATTCGCAATCATCACTTGAAAACTAGTGATGTAACAATTCCTAAATATTCTGGAGCTAGGGATCCTAAGACTCCCTATGATTTTCTTCTAGAACTTGAGAAGTATCAAAATATAGTTGGTTACACTAATCATGAAATGCTACAACATGTCGTACCAGTTGCTCTAATTGATGAAGCGTACACTTGGTTCAGATATGAAGGAATTTTTCGTGATTGGAATGAATTCAGAACAAGATTACGTAATGAATTTCAAGCTGTTGGATATTTGGATGATTTGAAGAGAGAACTGGACCGTCGTTCACAAGGAGAAAATGAACCACTTTCTTCTTACATTCGTGTCATCACTGATTATTATGAAAGAATTGGAGAAGCATATGAAGAAGAAGACTTGGTTCGTCGTATTATTCGTCAAATGCATCCAGAATATCGTCAGTCTTTGAATGGAAGAAACATAAGAACTATTCGTCACCTCAAACAAGCAGCTTATGATGCACAAGAACTAATTAAATCATACAGGTCTTATCAACCACCACCAATTAGTGGAACCTTGGAACCATCATTAGCTTGGAAGCCTGTTGGATTTGTCAAAACTAATGAAGTTCATACATCAAGCTTTCGTGATGAAAATAAGAATGTACCTCGATTACATTTTGCATCAGTTGATCCTTTCACTTTTTATCATTCATCAGGATCAAAGAAAGAAGTTTCCTTTAGAGACGAGTTCAGTAAACAAAGAAATGCTGGTGTTTCACACTTTCCGCAAAGGCAAGTGACTTCACCAATTCCAACTCCTATTTCTACTTCATCACAAAGTCGACAAGTTTCACCGATAACTCAACGTCCACCTACACCACCGCCTCAAAACTCAACATTGAATCGAGAACGCCGACTGTCAGGAGGATCAGATCCTGGTTCATCAAACAGAAATTGTTACAATTGTGGTGAATTAGGACATTTCTCAGTTAACTGTCCTCAACGTCAAGCTACAACTAATTCGGGAAACTTCAGAGCCCCGAGTCCTCAGTGACTCGGGTAAACATTGAACAATCTCAAAATTCCAAGATGTCAATTAGTGAAGAAACTCTTGCTATTCACTACATTGACAAACAACCATTAGTAAGAGTCACCATATTAGGTAATCAGTATTACGCTTACCTAGATAATGGATCTTCAACATGTTTATTAGGAGATTCAATAATTAATGAAATTAAAACAAGAAACTTAAAAACTCATCAAGAATATAAGAAGCTTAATTTAGTTACTGGTTATTGTTCAATATCAGAAACAATCTCCTTAACAATTAATTATCCTGTTGGAAAG
>VCNE01001160.1:0-10445 GCA_009869805.1 Oncopodura yosiiana
CACACACCAAAGAGCAATCAGAAGAGGTAAAGCATAGAAAAAGGAATGCACAAAAGAGAAATAGAGAAAGAGGAAAAGAATTATTAGATAATATTTAATTATTATTACTATGTAATTGATATATTGATGCTATATGATAATACTATTGTCTCAAGTAATCCCTTGGCTATATTTTATGAAAAATGGATTATAGTCTTTTTTAGACATTTTTTTATATACTTACCGATGGTTGAGGACTATGAGCCATATTCAAATTGCCAGTAACAGTGCTGTAATGAGCAGAGCCTAGATGACCAGTGCTAAATGTATTGACTCCTTCAGGTCCAGGTTGAATTAATGCAGGTTTTGCTACAGAAGCCATGTCTAATGGTTTTGCCATTGATGGTGGTTGTCGCTGTACAATTGTTGCTTTTAGTGGACTCACACTCTCTTCAAATAATGCTGAGCCTTCATCTCCTTCAATGCCCAAATGATCCTTTGCTTGTTTCTATATATATAATAGAGTACTCTGAGATTAGTATATGTATATTTGATATAAGGAATTTATAAAAAAGATCTGTACCTTTTTAAGTATAATGTCAATATATCCAGCAATCAACTGAGCAATTTGTTCACCTTCTGCTGTTTGAACACTATAATAAGCATCAGAATAATCTCCAAAGTCCAAAGTGAAAGTATTTGGACTTGCTGCCCATCTTCTAACTGTCGTTAATGGCCATGTTTTCAAAATTTCTTTCGTTCTCTCGTCAAGACGAAGTACAGAATCTTTTGTTACACCAAGTAGACGAGGTACAAGCTAAAAAAATTAGATAGAAGAGAAGAATTTAGTCATCTATAGAAATGGATTTTATTAAAAAGTAAAGTCTTTTTTCTTACCCTATTTTTTCCTTGCATCTTTTCTTTAACCAAAAAGAAAGTCACACCATAAGTATCCAAAGCACGAGCATTTTTAGTATATAAGGCTTTAGCATCCAATTCGGAAAATCCCATATGCTTTCTATGCTCAAGAAAAACTTTCTTTTCAATTCCTTTTACTTTGACATATGAACTTGGTAGAAAATCTTTCAAATCAAGAAATCCTGCACGATGTTATCTGTGGGTTGTGGTCACCAAATTGAATCTGGCATTGTATTCCAGCAAATTCACATGCTTTATCTTGAGTTATAGGATGAGTACCATCTAAAATTGCATCTCTTGCTTGAACATAGAGTAAGTTAAGTTGAACAGGATCATGAGAGTCAATATTTTGATCTGAAAAGAAATACTTTCTACGTAAAAGTAAAACTTCAGCTTCTTCAATTCCTTGTTCACGTAGAGTTTTTGAATGATCAACCCAGTTCACTAAAATGAGGATATAAAAAAGTAACAATATAAGAATGCTTTCACTTTATATAGAATGTGTTTAATATGTACTCACTCTCATCATCAGTTTTAAGTTTCTTTCTCAACTGTTCCATTTTGGCATCTCTTTCAACGTTCTTCCTTTTTTCGTCGTAATGTCAATGTTCCATAATTATCAGAACGATTAAGTGTACCATCATTTTCATCAGGTGGATCTCGTACTAAACTGTACTCATCATGATTTGTAATACCTAAATGAAACAAGAATTATTTTTTTTAAAGATTTTATTCTATATATAAATAAATAAATTTTTAGTATTATATTCTCAAATTACTCACCCATTTTAGTACAAATCACCACCATTAGATTTGCCACATTTTGACTATCATCTACCATCATAGTCTTATTTGTTCCATCAAGCGTACGAAACTTTGAGAGTTCTCATTTTTCTACGATATTCAATTTGATCTCCATTTCGAAGTAAGTAATAGTCCAAAGTTTTCCCTGGTTCTAGCCATGCTCCTGTGCCATAAGCTTCCCCAGGTAGAAATAATCCATAGTCTTTTGCTACATATAATAGTACAATCAAATTAAAGAAAGTTAGAGAAAGTAAAAAAAAATATTTTCATATTATGTATTTACTTACGTTGTGCTAAGTTGGGAAGCTCAGAACATTTATCTCTGATGATTTTACATGCATCAAATATAGTTGTAGATGGATCAAATTGTAAAGTTTTAGTTACACTCTTTTCAACAATGATTGATTCGTAGTGATAATGCCATTTTTCTTGGTTTTTTTCTTGAGTTGCAATTAAAGCAATAATAAGATCAGAAAGAATTATAAAAGAGATAGAGTTGAACAAGTAAAAGTATATATGTTGCAAGTTCCCCCTAACTCTGGATTCTTGCTGGAAGATCACTGGAGATTTGTCGTCAAGTTATGCTGTCACTGAAAAAATACAAAATGAGCCAAAAATTATTCACTCTATATCTACTGAAACTAATATATCTTTGTAATAAATTGTTCAGCGCATTGATTTATTTTGAATGGAAGTCAAGTTTATATTCCCCCTAACGCTGGATTCTTGCTGGAAGATCACTGGAGATTTGTCGTCAAGTTATGCTGTCACTGAAAAAATACAAAATGAGCCAAAAATTATTCACTCTATATCTACTGAAACTAATAAATCTTTGTAATAAATTGTTCAGCGCATTGATTTATTTTGAATGGAAGTCAAGTTTATCAAAATTTCAACCTAAAATATGAAATTGATTTTTTCAACATTTTCTTTACCTAAAACCTCTAAACTGATGAAAGACTAAGCCGGCATTACAAAAAATAAAATTATTCCAAGGGGGCTTCATGATACTTGACAATGAACAACTTTCTTTTCTCTTACTACTTTTCTTCTTCTCTTCTTGTTAGTTCACAAATTAACAACATAATCCTTCACTACAAAATTACTTTTCTAACAAGGTCAATCAACTCTTCTCTAGTCTCTGTTGTTGTCTACTCTATACTACTCTTTCGGACACAGACATGAACAAAACAAAGTCTATATATGAGAAAAGGTCAATCCTTTAATCCAACACGTCACTAGCACATACACACAATATCTTTTTTTGTTGCCCCTATGTATATTTTATATATTTGAGAGACCATTCAGACTCTTCGTCTCACTCTAGCAAAAGTCAAGTTTGGACTGAAGGGACAAAAAATCTCAGAGTCAAAATCTCTGTTCTCTCTCTCTTTCTCTGTGAAGAGCTTTTTAGGGAGGGATAATGTTAGGGCGGTGAAAGTCAGAGAAAGTCAACCAATGAGAAAGAGATAGACTTGTAGACGCCAAAGAGAAAGTTTGAGTCGGCAGTTAATATGTAATATAGCCATCGAGGCAGATAGAGAGAAGAAAAAAGTAGCAAAATTCTTATATATCTTCATTCATTCAACCCCTACTTTACTCCAACAACTTTGAGAACATATATACACTTATCCGTAAAAAAGTATATAGTAGTAGTAGTAATGTCAAAATCTCAGCAACTATCTCTCTTTTCTCTCTCTCTCTCTCTCTCTTGTCGTCATATAAAAGAATTGGTTATATATACCTTATTTCTATGCATAGATATATAGATAGATATATAGTAGAAAGTATCTTTTTGTAAGTGAACAAAACTAAAATTTCTTTTGCCGACTTGGTGGCGCCGGTAGTTTTTTTTCTACTATACGAGTAAAAGAGCCGTCAACTCAAAATCCCTTAGTGAAAGTTTTGACAAATTTCTCTTTTACTTGACTACATCTTCTCTTTTACTTTCCTCTCTACTCAGCTTCTTTCCCTTTTGCACCCTTTTCTTAAGAAAAGAAGAAGAAGAAAAAAATAGCTGAGCTATCCTCTCTCGCTTTCTTTACTCAATCTAGTGTAAGTGCTCTTATACAATTCTTCTATTATATGTAGATATACCTAAGATACAAACAATGACTATATATAATACACTCTATGTTACTATACTTTTCATGAAAGATATCTGAGAGACAATTTAACCAACAAAAAATGCCTTATCACTCCTGCCTCCTCCTGTCCATTGAGCTAAAGGATGTGACAAATTTTGACCAAAATAAACCAAAGGAAATGCCTACTGACTATCTAATATGTAATGACATAAACTTAAAGTGGTTTACAAAATGAAGAGAGACTGCGACATGTCTAATTGTGTATACGTAACATCATGGAACAAGAAAGTAGAAAGAAGATAGGAAAAGGAATATACAGTGAATCAATGCGCTATATTACAAAAAGCATCTCAACAAAGATCCAACTGACTTGTAACGCATCACGTAGCATGTCTTCACGATGACTATACTACCACCACCACCATCACACATTCATAAATTTCATCGAAAACAAGTTAAGTTCTTACACACAGAGGACAAATAATACCAAAGTTTTTCTCTCTGGATATATATATATACTTATAATACAAAAAGATACTACTGTTAACATCTCTATCTTCTATACTGTTATATTCTTGTCTGAAAGATTTCTCTCTCTCCTCCCTTGATTTTTTTCTCCAGCTCCTTTTCTTTTCTAGTAATGGACGAAACTACATACATATAGTGAAGAATATTACTCTCCAGAACATAAACTTTGCACATTGAGGATTTCATCGCTTTGAACCTTATAGAGTTGTATAAGAGCTTCGTTGGATGAATACACACGATCCATCTAAAATGATGTGGAACAATAAGAGCATCAATTCTGAACTTAGTCTCTCAGACCATATATGAGAAAAAGAAGTGAAATCTTGTATTACAGATCTAATACACATTTTACCAAAGATATTACTTGCTCTCTGTAGTAGGAGGAAGGAGCATTCAGAGAAAAAAATCAAGTTGTAGAATCTTTGCTATACTAAATACATAGAGTAACAACAGAAATCAAAAGTCCCAAAATCCCAATGACAAACATCTACTTTAGATCTAGTATTATATATATTTTTCATGTTTGTCTGATGAAACTTGTCGATCGAGAGTAGAGATAGTGAAAATGTAATATTCTTATGTAGTCGTCCTTTTTTGGTTTTGTATTATATTATGAGAAAATAAAATTATTTTATTTTGTTCTCATGAGACACATCAAGTGTCATCAATATTTTACAATGTTATCTGTCTTTTTGGTCAAATATCAAATTGCTTCCAATGTCCAACAGCAGCAATAATAATATAGTAAATAGAAGAAGCTTTGCCTAAATGGTCATTTTTAAAGGTTTGGTAGAAGAAGAAAAAAAATTGCATTGTAAGCACTTGGCAAAAAAACTTGAAGTAAATAAATCTTCAAGCAATAAGATATTTATGTTGATTCAGTGTTGGCCTTCTTCTTCAACTTTTATAATATGTAGGTTGAGAAGTTAAATGGATAACACTTTACACTTTAGTGTTTGCACTGTGATTAGCATCACTCGTGCCATACTTGTGCTGCAATTACAATTATTATTATCCTCCCTCCTCCTCTCTCTTTTCTGACCAAGCAAAAAAAAATCTTTTAGTGTAGTATATAAAACTCACTCAGCTAATAATCAAGTGAATGTATAATAAATACAATGTATTTATATTATTATGAGACCGAGTAGACATGAATCTTCGCTTTGACTCTGACTCTTCCGGCTGCTCGGTTCTTCTTCCTTTCAGACAATACAAAAGTTACCGAAAAGCTTCACTTTATATATTATGACACATAGCTACTTTGTAGTATTTCCTATTCAGCATTTTCAGATCTTTCTACTACAACCCCTATATATATAATATCAATTTAAGCATTAGTTTTATACTGTTTACTCTGATACTACTCTCTCTCTCTCCCTTTTCCGAAAGAGATGAGCATGTACAAGCATAGATTTAGAAAATATTCAGCACTCTCATCATAATGTATCTCTTCTTTTTTTCTCTCTCTCTCTCTTCAGAAGTTATCCTCCAGTATTTTCTTATCATCACATTTTATCCCTTGTTGTTGTTATTTTGTTGTAATCACAACACAGATATAGAAATCTATAGATATAAACTATATCTAATGTTTTGTACATGTAAGCAGAGGGAAGAGAGGAAGAGAGAGAGAGCAAAAAACGCCCATGGAGAAAAATGCATTGTGGACAGATTTCTATCTTTTCTAATGTTCTTGCACAATTATAAATATATATATACACTACTCATGGTTTTGATTTTGATTCACTACAATATAAATCTTAAAAGAGTGAAAAGCTGTAAAGAAATTTTACATTTTAAAAAGTTTTGTTGAATTACACATATAAAAAAAGTTTGTATAGGGTGCTCAACAGTTCAACCCCTTGAAATTATTCAGTGCTATGCTATTATACACTGTTGTCTAAGAATGTTTAAGGATATGTCAAACATAAAAATGAGTTAAAATNAGTGCTATGCTATTATACACTGTTGTCTAAGAATGTTTAAGGATATGTCAAACATAAAAATGAGTTAAAATTCTTCTTCTTCTTCTTCCTTTCTATATATATATACCTACTTTCAAAAGATAGACAAGCACTCGTCATTTCTAGATGTATATTCACTCCATTTCAACTTGTTTCCCCCATTTCTACAAATCTTTGTACAAACTTTACAACTATATGAGAGTGAACTATGAATAAAAGTCTGTAAAGTAGTCAGAAGGGTCTTCACTTGAGACATAATATATGCACTGTATACTATACAATAGAGGATGAATGTAGATTTATTATAAAGAGAGACGAACGTTTCTCCTGTGCCTGTGCATATTTTTCCAAGTGATTTGATTCCCAAAAACTTGACTACCACAGCACACAGCAGTAAAAGCATAACTTGCTTTAACTCTGTTTTATGTTGAAAATGTTGAGTAGAAGAACCCTCCAGTTTCTGTCCAAAGCCAACTTTGTAACTTTACTTGCTACTAAAATACTACTACTCTCAGTAAGGAGCCAAGAAGATGACAACCATTCATATTCATTATCTGTTTTCCCTCGTAACTACTTTCCAACATTTTCAACTTAAATGTTTTCTCCAATTTCTCTACAAACCTTAGTATATACATATACTCGTCTAGCGATTGTCTATAAGCGCAATTAAGAAACTTTAACGACATCAATAGTAAAACTAACTGTTTTAACTACATTACAAAATTGCAGTCATGTAATAACGTATACTTGATGTACTTTTGCTTGGATATGTGTGTGTGAACGAGATGTAAAATAGTATTAAAGTAAATTGTAACACTATCTCTCTAACTATAGTTTGCATAGGTCATAAATATAACCAAACAAGCCACTCAAAGTCAAAAGTAAATTCAGAGCTCACCCTTGAACCATGGATAGATAGATAAGATTGAAAGAAAAGTTGTTATCATGTAGGCTCATGTACTTTAGTGACATTTACGACATTTAGCAATTCACCTAATCTAATCTGTATCTATTGAGAGTGTCCTTTTTTACGCCCGTGTTTTTATCTCTATATATACTGCTGTTCAGTTAGCAATATAGTGTCAAGTTTGAGATATTTTTGAGCCTTGTAATTTGTATTATAGAGTAAAATCAACAACATAGCTATTTGTAGAATGACAAGAGAAATGAAAATAAAAGTTACATGAATGAGCATAACGAAAGAAACTTAAGATTTCAACAGAGTGATTTATCACAAACAATTGCTACTGTTTTATAC
This sequence comes from Oncopodura yosiiana, assembly GCA_009869805.1. Taxonomy (NCBI): domain Eukaryota; kingdom Metazoa; phylum Arthropoda; class Collembola; order Entomobryomorpha; family Oncopoduridae; genus Oncopodura; species Oncopodura yosiiana. Next base: position 7,536 of record VCNE01001160.1, read on the forward strand.
ACTTGAGTTTAATAGATTTTAAACCGTTTCAGTAGTAAATGGCTAAATTAAAATATAATAATGTGTGTCAAAGGAATAAGAATAAAAAGGTATCGCCTATTTTAGAATAAGTACTGAAACGAATTTCTATGTCTACACAAGAAAATAATAATGTCTTATAGCTGGCTTTTCATGACGATGCAAAAAGCACAAGGAAGTATATATATCCGATGAGTGTGAATGTTCCTGTCAACTCGCAACTTGAATTATAGTTATTGTACTAATACAACTGTAGTAGTAACAATAAACCTTCACTTAACTGTATTAATACCAATGAAGAGCTCTCACTCACAGTTTGAGATGAAAACAAATAAGCCATAGTTTATAGTCTAACTATAAGAGATGAGAAACTATATCTAGTAGTAAAGAAAGAGAAAATATATATATATATATCAGTAGTATACCAATTAAATTAAGAGTTGTGAGTGACGAGTAAGAGAGAGAGAGAAAAGTTTTCATCCCACATGTGTCTTTGAGTCTTTCGATATCTTTTCATTAGTGTCATCGAGATCCAACTCTTAATTCAGTTATCATTTTACTACTGAGCATCAGAGTAACGACTCACTCAAGTCAAAAGGGATGACAAAATGGTAAACTATGTATACTACTATATGTGTTCCTTCTATGGACAAACAAAAGTTCCAAAACTGTCCACTTTCCATAATGAAAGTACAAATCAAGTTCAATCAGCCGAAAAATGTATTTCTGGCTACGTTTCTCTTGAAAGTTAACTTTGTTTTCAACTATGACTCTTTCCAAATTCTCCTCCTTCTTCTTCTTTCTACAAATTGAAAACTATTAGTAAAGATGTTTTTGTAGTATATAGCAAATGTCTTTACAAATACACTAAATCATTTATTAATTCAATGTGCAATGACCTCAACAAAATCTCATGTACTTAACCTTATGGAATAATATTCTCATTATTATATTTATCACCAAACTTTTTCTGTTCATACATAGAAAGGTTTAATCATACGTAAAATGCATGTAGTATGCGTAGGATAAAGAAACCGGCTGAGAGAAAAACAATCTATTTCAAACAATTTAAGTCTAATGTAATCACTTGTTTTAAATTTTGTTTAAGCTCGTGTTAATTTGCATTGAGTAGTTAATGATTGCTAGCACAAGTCTCTGCCTAAAGCATTTAAACTTTTGATTTATTACATTCTAAATTTTCCTATTACTAAAATCTCTCTCTGGCAAAAAAAAACAAATTATATAGCGACCGAGACTCTTACATATTACCTGGATTTCACCATTTTAAAAGTTGACAGCTAATTTTTGCAAGTTGGGAGGCTACACCCTTTTTCTACTCTAATGAGTCGTCGCATGCTACTCGACTACTAGTTATATTAAAACAGTTACACTCTAATATTTTTTTCCAAAGCTCTCTCTCTCTCTCAAACTGATGATGATGGAACGAGAGATACTACATATATACTTTATAAATTATAATGCATTATGTACCAAATTCATCTCATTGTAAATCCCGACTCTCAACTATACAATATATATGTACACCCACGAAAGCTTTCCTCAAGTCTCTTTCAAAAAGTCCACACCCTTATTGTATTTTATTGTAGTACAACACTAATCGTAATCATCATTGTACAAAATGCTGGTTGAGTTTTTTTCTCATGTGAAGATATTTAATGTAATGAAGTAGCGAGCGACGAACGAATATTTATGCAAATGCAAAATCCTTCTTATATAGCGGTCTGAAAAAGTTTCTAAAGTGTCTCCATTAAACATTCTCTCTTTCATAGTATTGCGGTAGATGTAAAGCAAATGTAGATTCTCTTCGTTAGTACTAATCCATCTCATGGCATTGGAATTCTAATGTGACTAATGTCTCTGCTATTTTCATGCAACGAGTCTCCGACATATCACACATTGTGATGAGAAGTTACAAAACACAAACATGCAATGCAATCAACTTTGATTCACTTGCACATCTTATTCATTCATTCTCTGAATATAAGAATGCCATTTTTATCCATACCATATAAAGAAAGCTCATCTCTCCAGCATAAAAGTAGTAAAGAGATTTAGTTATACAATTGTCGTGCACGCTCTAAAGACCAACTATTTCTTTTTCAATGAGATACAAATACTTATACGGTATTTTCATGGACAGACATAAAGAAAGAGAAAATATCTGTATATATATTGTGTTTTTTGCAAGTATATATATATAGTGTGTTATATAAGAGATGCGTTTAGCTACCAACAGACAGTAAAAACTCTTTTTCTTGTCACTAAAGAATTTTAAGGTCCAGGTCAAACCATCAGCAATATTCAGCAGCTTTGTACTACTGCTAGCTAGTGTATTTTTTCAAGAAGATATATATTTACTAGTAAATACTCGGCATACTCTTATTTCTTATGTACAATGCAATGCAATGTATTGCATCTGTCTGACATCACTTCAACTAATACATTTTCTCCAAACGATGTAAAGTATACTTATACTACATTTCTTTCCTACGCACTACTGTCAACTCAAGACATTGCTCTCATTTCCTTTTCTTGCAACTTGTATTTCTCTTACATGTTGTGTTTGTATTTTGTAGAAGATGTAGTTTGTGTATGTAACAGACTTATGTATACTATACTATAACTGAAGAAGAGGAATGAATTGACTTTTTTTGCATCACTTTTTCTTTTTCTCTATATCCAATTGAAGAAAACAAGTCAAGTCATTTTTAAAAACCTTCTTCTCTCTCTCTACCAACTAACATTATAGTACACCCACATTAAATAGCTATAAAGCTAACTGAGTTTAACTTTATGTTGTAGCAAAGCAAGGTAATATAAAAATTTTTGTTACTGCGGTAGACCATTTTTCCTAAATGGAGACGTGTGCAA
>VCNE01001161.1:0-15139 GCA_009869805.1 Oncopodura yosiiana
TCATGTTTTTCATATACTCACACAGACAATAATGACGTAGTGTCTCATCAATAATTATAGTGTTGCTTCTCTTGTTTCTTTTTCCTGGAAATTTACTTTTAACATGGTCATAATTTTAGTGCCCACTAGTGAAAGTTTTTAATAGCACTAACATTGTACAAGTGAAAGTTTATTGGGGGTATTATGAGACTCTCCATAGAAAAGTAACTTTGCGTGTAGCAGTAATAGAGGCTTTTAGACTTTTGACAGTAAATGTAAGTTTACATAATGTAACTACAGAGAAATTAGGCGTATAATCTGGAGGAAGTAACAGTTAATGACCTGTGATTTACTCATTCTAAAAAGAAGCAACTAATAACTGTGTCAAAAAATCTGAAGGGAGGATTTTCTACAGAAATAGAATAATTGACACGTAGTGTAATGTTGGCTATTAGCTCAAATCATTTTATAAACATAAAAGGCAGCCTTACAGTGTAAGACATTACATGCTTCCGAGTCTTATTGTACTAATTTAGTAGTTAACGTCAATTGGACTATTTCATGTTTATTGATAGTTTTGTTCTTTACTAATTAACCTGTTTACATATTTTGTTGTTCTCTCTCTTCTTGCTACAAACTATATATATTTCTAAGGATTCTTTCATTCATTCTTTCATACAGTTCCAACTCCAACTCATTTCAACTTCCTACAACATTTGTATTTTACAAAGTATATATAGGTAGCAAGAATAAATGTTTAGACTAGAAATAGAGAACTTCATGTACCTATAGTAGGAGTCAATGAAATTTAAAAGATTGTGTTAATAAAATTAGATTCACCATGTTACAAAGTATATAGACTTTTTCTGATGAAATAAAAAAGAATGCAAAGAATTTCGTATGTGAATTTACAAATTTCATTGAAGCATATCAGATATCAAATGGAATGAAACTGAATCTCTTTCAAGACTCTCCTGTCGTCTATATACAACATAATACATATGTACAGTATACAAAAGATAAAAGCACAACAGGTCACACACTAATCTACTTTCTCAGATATACAAAAAAGTGTCTCATCGTTGTCTTTAGTTCATAAAGTCTCACATCTTGTTGGTTACGAAGAAAAGTAACATGAGATGTTTTTGAGTTATAGGATTTATACCAGAAGTAAAAGGATCTATCTACTAATCGCGTATATGTCGAAGTATGAAGTTGAAAGCAAAATAACGTAATACTCAATCTTGTTATAATAGATATACATGTACATATATTACCTTTGACATATTAGAATCTTGTTTGAATTTGTCAGGTACATGAATTATTTAATATTAGCATTATAGATCACTATGAAGGGGGATTATTTTTTTCTAAATGTGCCAAGTATCAAAAAACTCATACTCAGAAATTCTGAGTCAGAATCTCCGAGTCAGAAGGAGATTTATTGCATAAAAAATTGCTATCTACCATCGACTTGTCATTGACATACTATTACGTAATCATTTCGTCATTTTTGATCTTATACTGTAGTTTACACTGTGTAACGTCACTTGCAAATGGAGTGATCCAAGTTCACTTCAATAGGATTTAGAGGCAAACAATTAAAATGAAATATATCTACTTAAAAATATAATATGCTTGGAAATACAAACAAAATCAAATGTATTCACCTTGTTAAGAATTTATTATATTTACCTAAAGGTAGATGTGGGTGAGCATTGCGCAATAATTGTAGAGTAGATATATATTATATAGTACATGAGTTTCTACTTGACTTGTTAGTAACAGAGTTGTCGACGAAAAAGTCTCAATATCTTGAAGCCATTTTGCGTCATGAGTGCAAGTGGTACAAACAAAAGGAGTTAAAAGTGACTTATGCTACGAAATAGTCAACAAAACATGAGAGCATGCATACAGTCTCTTTTTCTTATTGTGCTCAGTTCCAAAAACAAACATCTCTTCTCCCATATGTACTAACTCGTGAAAAACACACCATTATTATAATAATAATATGGCTACATGTACTTATTTTTATTGAATGAATTGCTTGGCCTTTGTAACGATTGAAGAGAATGATTATTCCACATACTGGTTGTTGATGATGATGACTTGCTGACGAAATTAGCAGTCATGACACAAACAATTAGGAAAATGGGTCTAATGACGTGATTAAATAATGACTTCCGACGTTTTGAACGGCAGAAAATGATTGAGTGTTTTAAATATAATTGCATATAGTTACAATAGACGTACAATAAAAAAGACGTATGTTGCGGTAGCTATGTAGTTAGTAAAGTTGTAAGTAGGCGTTAAGACGTTGAGAGACTTGGAACGAGAAAGAGAGAGAGACTTATTATTTTCTCTGAACAAGTAAGAAAAAGAGGTTTTTGAAAACTGAGACATTTACTAGAGAAAGAGAGAAAGCAAGACTGTGTAAGATGTAACCTTAGATGAACTTCACTTATTTTCATAATGTCAACTATATGAGCTGTAATGTATGAACCTTATAAACGTCATTTATTTGTATAGCCTCTTTCTCATCTCTCCTTCCTACACACACACACAACCTGTAGGGTTTTTCAATTGAAAATTTTTTGGATGTTTGACTTTGAAAAGAAATATGAGAAAAATGTCTCACAATGACAGCTCAAATATAAAAGATGTATACAAACACATCAACTCAAAATGTATATTCTCAGTACAGTTTAAAATATTATTATTGTTACAAATAATAATAATTCATGGCCTAGTTTTTACGTCCCAGTTGACAAACTCAAAGTACCTTGATACAATGTCAATGTGATTTTCAGTATTATTTATTTATAAAAGGTTTGTATCAAAATAATAAAACTAACCTTCTCACTTGTTATGACATTGATGATTCTAGGCTAGACAGAATAAAAAAAAGATCAAACGAAAAGACATAGGGACACAGATTATTATCATCTCTATGTAAAAGCAATTGACGTTTGTGCAGATAATCTTTATTAATTAATTATTACTTTACCTAGTGAGACACAATGTGTGATATTATATATACTGTCTCTAAAATTTGTCTCNTTATATATACTGTCTCTAAAATTTGTCTCTTTTTGTAACTTGATGCAGATAAAATGCTATATAGCTTAATTGCTCCAGGTGTCCAGTAAGATCAAGTATTTTGACTCCCACATCATGTAAACCACGAGATGTACATATACTATTTACATTGTAGTGTCTAATTTGTAACTTGCTTATAAGAAGAAAATTTAGTACGTAGGCTCAGATTTATACTTGATGATCCAATATATTGTCCTACGCATGATGGAAGGCATATAACTTCTTGATGTAAATGCTACCTAGGTTGTCAGATTCAGTTGGGAAAGAAGAGTGAAAGGTTTATTCGTTGTTGTTCAAGACGAGAGTGTGTACTTTTCTTCTCGTCACTCGTTTCATTTACTTCTTCATAAAAACAGTTTCCACAAAAGTTGACAACATAGTTTCATCACTTATTTCTGAAGATACAAATTTGGAATACCACTATACACTTCTTTATTAAATTCTCTTATATTTATTGGAATTGGAATTCAAGCAACAAATTATATAGGTATTAAGGCATACATACACAATTTATAGTCAGAGTAGCTGTCACATATTGCCCCAGTGGAGAAATTTTTAATAGACTATAATTTTCTCATATATACAGATTTTAGAAATGATTACAACACAGAGAATGATGTACAACGGTCTAATATTTCTATTTTGTGTCTGGGGGACTTTTACAGGTAAATAAAACTTTAAAAAATGACATTTTAATTAATTCAAACATTTTAAGTGCGGCTTTAGAAAAGTCTTGTGACCATGCAATACTAAAACCACTTCAAAACAGCTTTGCACTTTGAAATGTGAATATTTACTTTTCTCTTTCCTTTACTTCAGGCTGTAAGTTTCATATTTCATATTTCTCAGGACTTGTTGTTTTAAATTATTTTCTTATGAGTACTATGACACAACATAAAGCTACAATTATTATAAAGGGAAATTTTTAAAAGATTTCCATTTTGTAAGTAATAATTTAAAAATAGACATTATTGTATTAATGTGGATAGGATACCAGTATAATCAGGAAAAGTTAGTACCCTTATTATATATTTCCTTTTATTGCTTTCACTCCAGTGGTCGATTAAATTCTACTTGCTGCCCACGCAAATTACTACAAGTGACAGCCTTATTTCATTGATGTGGCATTTAATTTTCCATCAAGTATCTCCTCGTGCGACACATTGATGAATTTGAAAGGCTACTCCTATATAGTTCTACTTTCGTACAACAGCGTGCAAAAAGACAATTAAATGCAATTGATCCATGGATTGTGTCGTGTGTGACTATGATCTCCATTGAATAAGTGAAGCGATAAAAATACGAGCTACTCAATATAAATAGTTCAAAATCTAATGCATATATGTATATATCTATATATATATATTTCACAATTGAATCCGTAGAGAGTAATTAAGCCTTTGAGTGGGTTTTTCAATAAAATTAGTCGTCCATATATGCTATGTAAATCCATTGGAAATGTACAATGCCTATATAATATTTGTATAGGTTCATCTCTTCTTCTCTTTCTATTACATTACGACTCTATCACTTTGCCCTGATTCTTTTTCCATAAAGATAAAATATTTTGATGGTAACATGAGACTACTTTCACTTTACATATATACTTTTCATACTTTCTTTAGTGAAAGTAGATTGAAAAAGTGAACTGGATATGCATATTCAAAATTTTTAAAAAAACTAATTTTCTGTGTGCATTATTCATCTTTCTAACTTTGCATTTCAATTTTGATCTAATAATAGAGAAAAGTAGCACAGACAGAGAAGAGTCAAACAAGTGAATAAATATTTTATTTCATTTACTTTGTACATAACGCATACAAAAAGAACAACAAAAGGCTAAGAAACCTGAAACGTGAGCAAAGGAATACTACAATACAGAATGTACACATCACATTCTATATGTATTTTTTTATTCTCGTCAACAACTGTCAACAAGTGTGCAAAAAAAAGTAAATTGAGATTTATGAGAAAGACTACATGGGTGTTTCTTCTTTTGTCAATTTGACACATAAACTATTTATGAATGAGTAAATATTTCCTCAAAGGAAACAAAAAACTCATATACAGTGTGCTATTTTGTGTGTAAGATGTAGGTAGAGATGAGAACAAGAGCAAAGACTGACTGTAAAAAAGATAGTAGGAGGAAAGAATTTTGATAAATATAAAAAGTACAATGATGTCAGCAGTCGGTACTGAAGAAGAAATGGGAAAGTTTTTTTCTTATTAGAACGTGATGCTCATCTCTACTTAAAGGTTTAGGCTTCAGGTCAAAAACCACATTAGATACATTCTAGTGCATTCACACGCTACATAATTGAAATGTAATGTAAAAATTGGCTCATATGATGTTGACACCCACAGTAAAGTGAAAGTTTTAGGAAGCAAGTAAATTGTTAGTAGTAGAAGAGCATCAAGTAAGATATAGCCAGTCTAAAGTAAATAAACTTTAAGTTTGTTAGCAGAACTGCTGACTTTTTCAACCTACTATATACCATCATTAAAGCTAGAGGGTGATATATATTTAATTAACTTGTACTGTAATGTCCTAAATTTGCATGACTAACAAAAAAGGGAAAACACGAGAAGCTTTTGTATGTTGTTGTTGCAAGAAATGAAAAAAAGTAAAACACTGCTTACAGGCAAGCACTAGAAAAAAACTGTCCATAGTCAAGTCAGTGATGATGCAAAACTAAATATGTTCAGTGCAGTGTACTAAATAGCAGTTTTTACTATAAGTTTTTGGGGTAATGTGAAGAATCCTGTAATATGTGCAATGCTTATTTACATATTAATTTTTCCAATTTAATTTGTAAAGTTGAAGCACCTCAAATGCAAATTTTGTACTCTACAACCTCTGTACATTTCATGAGAGAGTATGTCTAGTAGTTCATTTTACAATTAGAATAAAAGATATTGTTTTGTATGTAGTGTTTACATGTATATGAAATATAAGACAACGAACAAGTCAAGAACTTTTGAGTTGTTTTCCATTTTGAGCTGAAAAAAGTTTAGATGGAATTTCAAGGTTTATTTTTACAAACAATACAAGAAGAATAACTGTTGAATGTCGAAAAGCACTAAGGAAATAAACTTTCCAAGTATACCTATGTAGAAAGATATCAGATTTATATTTGCTTCAGAAATGAATATTACATTTCTTTTAGTTAGAAAGTACTATATTTATAGAATTGATCTGGTATGTACATTTCTCATTTTTGTCATAAGCCATGAGCTATTTGTTATCCAAAATTTACTTTGTTGTAAGAAACTTGCAAAAGTAAGATTTAATTTGAAATAAGCAATCAACTTAACATCCGGAAATGAGAATAGAGTACATGAAGATATATTCTGCTTGTACTCTTTATCGTATACTGCAGTGTTCTTATTTATTTTTATGACTACTATTTTTGAACCTAGATTTATCAAATAAACATCAGAAAAGAGAAAGTTCAAAGTCTTCAAAGAAAAGAAGAAACAAGGCAATATCATATCATCTTATTTGATTATAAATGCTCGATCAAAGACTTTCACAACTTTCACTTGTTGAATGTAAGCAGCTAATACATAGAAGAAACTTGTATTTAGGTGTAGTAATATAATATATTAAACATTCTGCATTCCTTATCAATTTATACATAATATTTTACGGCTTTGTTCAAAGAAAATACAATCTCTTGTTACCAAAAAATATGCATATTTATTTTTACTTTTTGAATATAAGTTGAGTAGGAAGAAGCAACTACAGAAGCGTCACGTAGTACATTTATATTACCTTTACTTTCAGTACGTAACCTATTTTTGTAGTTTACACAGAATTGACACTTGACTTTTCATTGTATACTACTAAATTTTCCATTGATATATGACCTGAGCTTTCTAACTTTTGTTAGCAATAAGTTAAATGAGTATAATAAAAAAATCACGTTTTTATTGGACTTGTTCTCTAGTTTCTCATAGTGCATCCTTCTTTGAGAGAGATATGTTTACAAATGGTGGAAACTCTATGGACTCATCATCTCCTTTGATTTCATGGAATGACGACAACAACAATGTATTGGATGATTCACGTACTAGCAACATATTTTTTATTACTTATTTGCTGTCATACAACAGCATATGACATGGTGTAGAACATATATAAAAAAAAGTCTTATTATACTGTCTCAATTTTACAGGCACTTTGTCAACGATTACAAAACAAGTATCTACTAATCCAATGTCAATGACAAAATACAATATGATGAATGTTGATCAGCCTTTTATCCAACAGGACAGTGAGAACACAGATATGGAAACTCTATGGACTCATCATCTCCTTTGATTTCATGGAATGACGACAACAACAATGTATTGGATGATTCACGTACTAGCAACATATTTTTTATTACTTTGTCATACAACAGCATATGACACGATGTAGAACATATATAAAAAAGTCTTATTAAACTGTCTCAATTTTACAGGCACTTTGTCAACGATTACAAAACAAGAATCTACTAATCCAATGTCAATGACAAAATACAATATGATGAATGTTGATCAGCCTTTTATCCAACAGGACAGTGAGAACACAGATGAAAATTATTCAGATTATATTCATAGTCCATGGCTTTTTCCTTCAACAAAAATGGATTACGTTCCAATAAGAAGTGGTATGTCTATATATATATATATGCTTTTACACCCACCTTATGTCATAAGAAGACATAAATGCTAAATATTTCCCAGAAATCTAATAAATATATGATTGGCCACACAGGTATATTGCCAACGATTTTAGGATCAACTTCGAAAAGAAGTCCTCGATGTCTTCGTCGTTGCATTGCTCAGGGACTCTTACATCCCTCACAATGTCACTCACTTTGCTGAAGAAGAAGAAGAAGAAAAACAAATCACAATGAAAGCAATTATAATTTTTATGAGCTAACTAACTAAAAGAGCACAAAAACATGATGATGAAAGATCAATAATAATATACATATGAAAGAAAGAATATAACATTCAGCAATCAAGAACCAACAACATAGTTTTTCTTAAAGCCAAACAAATATGTCTAATTAGCACCTCTTTATAAAAAAACAAGCTTTTTCGTAAAAATTATATGTATTGCACAATTGTTATTGTATTTCACCTGACCTACATTACATTCAGAAACCATATATTATTAGAAGTATTTCTTTTTAGCGGAGCTACTACTATATAAATATGTAAGCTAATAAAAGCCCGAAGAAATGAGAACTTTCACACAATATGTTCGCCTGTATCTTAATTTCCGGAGAACCATGACTTTTTGTTAGAAGAAATAAGCCTACGAGTTTCATCTTTGTTGATTTGGTGTATCAGAGCTATACCGGAAACTTCATATTATTGTACATACATAAATCTACACTTATATAGGAATTTACTGCTGTTATTGCAACTCTAAACGATAGATTTGTTATATAAATATCTCTATATGAAAATATTTGTTTGGATCTTAATTTAGAGCAAAAGACGTCACTACACTTTTCTTTATTAATTTTTACTTAAAAATAGATTCACATCAGAACTTATATAAGTACATATTATTATATCTCTACACAGTACAGTACCATACGCACCATTGCTAGTTTATTTAGCCATAATAATAAAGTGTGCACTCTTTTTGTCAAATAATTGTCTCCATCTTTCCATATATAGGATTTACATTCAATAATAGATATGTATAAAGAACCGGTTATAAAATAATAATAGCATCTCTCTTCTTCTAGTAGTTGGCAATAAGATTTTTTTTTTGATGTTAGTGACCTTACTTACTATTTTAGTAAAGTAGAACAGATTTGGTTTTGGTGAATGTCCCATGTTTTTGCTTTTAATGCATTTGCCAGTTTTGAGAATGAAATTATGATATGATATGATGATGATGCAATGAATAAGAAAAAAAGGTGGTTATTATTTGTATAGAAGCCAAGATGTCAAGTATTTTATCTTATAAATAATACTATATAAATCATGGTGTTGTTTTGAATGATATTGTTGTAATGAATGTATATAATATATACGTATGCAATTAATAACACCTACTCAGTTTGTTGTTTTTGTTAGATTGAAAGAAGGACAATGTTGTAATAAAAGTAACGTAATAATAATGAATCCATTATTTAACAGCGTATAATAATATTAATAATAATCGACGTTACAAGACAGTAATAATAATGTGTGTTACTCATTACACTCTAATAATATATGTATATATAGTAATAATATTAAGGGATGATCAGTATTTTGTCTACATAAGAGGCATTATAATTTAATCAACTTCTTCGATCGTTGGACCTCCAGCTCCTCCTGCATTTGGAGCGGCTCCACCTGGAGCTGCGCCTGGAAATCCTGCACCTGCTGGACCACCTATTCAATTTACAACAAAAAAGAATTATTAGTATTAGTACATTTGAATATATTTAATAGAATTTAATTTTCTTCTTGTAAAAAAAATCATTTACCTGGAGGTGCACCAGCGGCTCCGTACATTTTTGTAATGATAGGATTACAGAGTTTTTCCAAATCTTTTTGTTTATCTTCAAATTCTTCTTTTTCAGCCAATTGATTAGCATCGAGCCAGCGGATAACGTCACTACATTTATCTAATACAGTTTTTCTATCAGCCTCTGTAATTTTAAAAGAAAAAAAAGAACATTATTTATTAGATATTTTTTTATACATTTACAATTTTAAAGAAAGTACTCTTTATCTCATAATTAAAATCTTACCAGGAATCTTATCTTTAACTTTTTCATCTTCAACTGTACTCTTCATATTAAAGCAATAGCTCTCTAAACTATTCTTTGCAGCAACACGATCTTTTTGCTTAGCATCATCATCCTTGTATTTTTCTGCTTCATTAACCATTCTTTCAATATCTTCTTTCGATAGACGGCCTTTATCATTTGTAATGGTAATCTTGTTTTCTTTTCCAGTTGATTTTTCAATGGCCGTGACATTTAAAATACCATTAGCATCAATGTCAAATGTGACCTCAATTTGTGGAACTCCTCTTGGTGCTGTGTAGAAAAAACAAAAAAAAAACAGTTTATTATACAATTTATTTTTTTAAAACTAAATAATATTCAATATAATTAAAAAAACATACCTGGTGGAATTCCAGTGAGCTCAAACTTTCCAAGTAAGTTATTATCCTTGGTCATGGCTCTTTCTCCTTCATAGACTTGAATCAATACACCAGGTTGGTTATCAGAATAAGTAGTAAAAGTTTGAGTTTGTTTAGTTGGAATGGTTGTATTTCTTTTGATAAGACTTGTCATAACTCCTCCAGCAGTTTCAATTCCCAAACTCAATGGAGTTACATCAAGAAGAAGAAGATCTTGTACTTCCTCAGATTTATCTCCATGAAGAATAGCAGCCTGTACAGCAGCTCCATAAGCTACAGCTTCATCAGGATTAATTGATTTGTTTAATTCTTTTCCATTGAAAAAATCTTGTAACAATTTTTGAATTTTGGGAATACGAGTTGAACCACCAACTAAGACAATATCATGAACTTGAGCTTTATCCATTTTAGCATCTCTCAAAGACTAGAAAATTAGAAAAAAGAAAGACAATTATATTAGTATTTTATTTTAAAATCATTATTAAATTAAAAAAAATCAAATTACTTTTTCTACTGGTTCAAGAGTTCCACGGAACAAATCAGCATTCAATTCTTCAAAACGAGCACGAGTAATTGATGTATAGAAATCAATTCCATCAAATAATGAATCAATTTCAATTGATGCTTGAGTTGAGCTGGACAAAGTTCTCTTGGCTCTTTCACAAGCAGTTCTTAAACGACGAAGAGCTCTTTTGTTTGTTGTCAAATCCTTTTTGTACTTTCTCTTAAATTCTTGTACAAAATGATTCACCATTCTATTATCAAAATCTTCACCACCAAGATGAGTGTCACCGGCTGTTGATTTGACTTCAAAAATACCATCTTCAATGGTTAAAATACTGACATCAAAAGTACCACCTCCCAAGTCAAAGATCAATACATTTCTTTCTCCTTTGCCCTGTATATAATACACAAAAAAATTTATTAGTTTATTTCATATTCAAGGTGCTGTTGCACTCATTTTTTTCAAAAAAAAATTAATTTTCAGAAAAAAAGGCACACACACACACCAAAGATTTGGAAAAAAATAATGTTTGTTAATAAGGGTGTATTTTTTCTTTACATCATCCTTTACCTTCTTGTCCAGGCCGTATGCAATAGCCGCGGCTGTAGGCTCATTGATAATACGGAGGACGTTAAGACCGGCAATAGTTCCAGCATCTTTGGTTGCTTGACGTTGAGAATCATTAAAATAAGCTGGTACAGTTACAACAGCATCAGTAACAGTTTTTCCCAAATATGCTTCAGCAGTCTCTTTCATTTTTGTTAAGACCATTGATGAAATTTCTTCTGGAAAGAATGTTTTTGTCTCTCCTTTATAGTCAACTGACAACTTTGGTTTTCCACCATCATTTTTGACTTCAAAAGGCCAATGCTTCATGTCAGATTGAACTGTAGAATCTTCAAACTTTCTACCAATAAGACGCTTAGCATCTATAATAATATATGAAAAAAGTACATATAAAGATTGCGTCATATTATATGATGAAGTAATGTCGTATATATATGTATAAAGCATTAGATATATATGCATGCTATGATAAGACAATGAACTCATGGAAAATTATTTAACAAAAAGAATTTTTCGTTTTAAAAACTTACCAAAAATTGTATTACTAGGATTCATTGCTACTTGATTTTTTGCTGCATCTCCAATCAATCTTTCAGTGTCAGTAAAGGCGACATAACTTGGTGTTGTTCGATTTCCTTGGTCGTTTGCAATAATTTCAACTTTTCCATGTTGAAAAACTCCGACACAGGAGTATGTTGTTCCTAAATCAATTCCAATAGCTGGTGCTTTTGCCATTTTTGCAGATCTATAATAAAATGAAATAAAAAATCAATTAAGAGACTTAGAATAGATATATGTACAAACAAAAGTGAGACAGATAGGCTATATGTATACTGTATACACGCTTCACTTTTATGACAATTTTTACTTAAAATTAATAAATGATTTTCAATTAAAATATGACAAGACAATACTTACCTTTATTATAAGTTGATTCACTAAGAAAACTGGATGAAATAATTCTTAATTAAAAGACATAAATCAATTCCAATAGCTGGTGCTTTTGCCATTTTTGCAGATCTATAATAAAATGAAATAAAAAATCAATTAAGAGACTCAGACTAGATATATGTACAAGCAAAAGTGAGACAGACAGGCTATATGCACATACACGCTTCACTTTTATGACAATTTTTACTTAAAATTAATAAATGATTTTTAATTAAAATATGACAAGACAATACTTACCTTTATTATAAGTTGATTCACTAAGAAAACTGGATGAAATAATTCTTAATTAAAAGACAAAAAACTGATTTACTTTTGTAGAGCGTTTTCACACACGTCTCACTGGCTAGAACGATCTTCTGAAAAGAACGACTTGAGCCGGCGTTGTCTGCTGCATAAAGTTACCAGAAACTTCTATCTGACGTCACTATGGCTATCTTACACAGAGGTAGACAGTCTAGAATATTCTTTCCATTTGCCAGAATGTTCCATTTCTTTGAGCGCGTGTCTCATCATCAAGCACTCTTTGTACTGTTGTACTTTGTTGAGTACATGAAGCGCCATCCACCATGTGAATGACCTAATCAAACGTTTCCTTCTTCTCATCATACTATTATAGATGACGAAGCTTTTATCCTTTGTTCACATTCGAGAACAAACTCAATGATGATGATGAGAAATTATTATTACATGACTCATTTATTTACACAATAAACTGACGTAACATTTGCATATATTGATATTTATGAATGAAATATAAGTTGATGATAACAAAAAACACAATATCTAACAACACAGTAATATAAAATGTAATAAAAGATCACAGAAAAAATAACAAAAAGTATATATGTTGTTGTTGATGAAGATCTGAAAATCTAAATTATTTAGCTGTATGCTCTTATTTTGCCCCTAATCCAAGGTAAATAGTACAAAATTCTGGAATAAACGTCTGGAAATCCAGTTCTTGCGCATCCTGTATAATAGAAGAAATTTTAGTATAATCTGGACATTTTTCAAGATTTTTTTTACCTGAGCCAAATGATGTAATTCCAACTAAATGCCATCGTCCATTATGTAAATTGCAAACAATTCCACCTCCAGAATCTCCGACACACTTTAAAAAAGCAGATTGAGATTAATTAGAGAATTGTTTGTAATAAAAAAGAAGCCTTTAACTTACAGTTCCCTTTATACTATTGTCATCAGATGATGGTCCAGCACATAAATGATGATCTTTAATTCCAATTCGATAAGTTTTCTGGTATAATTCATCACATTTATCTTGACCCCCAAATATGCACCCACACCTTTGTTTATTAAAAAGATGAAAGTTAGTCACAAATTATTATCCATGTCATTTTTAATAATGAGACCATTAGTAGCTTCTTCTAATAAAAATTACTTTTAATCTTTTCAACAAAAGTGAAATTCTCTCTTTCTAAACTGAAATTTCGTGAGCAATTCTGTCATTTTTATACACCTTTCTCTTATTTGTCTTGTTTTAGTAGAATAAAAGACATATCTCTTTGTGACAATCAAGTGTATATTTTTTAGATTTATTTCACTATTGTTCATTTTTAATGGTTAATTTTAATGCTAGACTAAAAAATACAGAAGACGATGATGCTTTATGAGAAAGGGGAAAAAATTGTTAATTATTTTTTGGCGTCTCTATGAAAAATTTATGATTCATAATCATCTTCATTTCCCATTGATTGTCTCAATAAGAAATAATAAGTAAGGTTGTTGCATTACACTTTTGTATACTACAACAGCGTAAATTGTTTTATGATTATGATATTACCATAAATTAGTCTTTCTTTATTACATCCGCTAATAAAGCCTAAGTGGTAAATAGAAATGAAAGTGATTGATCACTCTTGTATAGATCAAAAACAGGCTTCCCACATGGTGAGTTTACATACAAGAGAAGAAGTAAACCTCACAAATCTTCATTCTTCCTTGAACTCACGCACATTCAATTGATGTACATATACATATATATATATATCTCTGTTTTATATTCTATTGTAACAACTTGTTTCATTATTATATGATGATGATGATGATGGAAAAGATGATGATACACGTACTACACAACCAACTACTGACTTACTACCAAACAAAATCTTTTAACTCATGTTTTCCTGTGGTTACGTTTGTACGAGTCTTGCTTAGCAATTACTACTGTATTATTCCAACTTCTTCATCATCTTATTACATCCCACACACACACACCTCTTGCAACAATGCAACTTTTCTTCTTCTTTTGTACCTTCTTGTCTACAACTCATTGTCAGCAACAAGAAAAAAAAGAAGTTGTGAATAATTCAAAGTGGTCGTTGGTCGTGTCATGCTCATGTCATCGTGTATAGTTGTGGTGCATGACATTTTGACATGTAGTAGCCTACAGTGTTTTTTCTTCTTTGGTTTTTTAAAAAAAGTAAAAACTTAATAACTATATAAGACCTGTTGCAATTTTGAAGAAAGTTTGCCCCTTGGTCTATCCATTCCCCTGAAATGAAACAAAAATTAAAAATTGATGCAAAAAATGAATCAAAATTTTTTTCGTATATATTATTACCATCCACTAGCTACACATTTGACTCCAGTCATATTATAAGCTAGAGTTTCCTTATCATCATTTGGTAGGCAAATCGGAGCTATAGTTGGTGACCATTGTAATGGTCTTGAAAGTTTTAACAAGGCTGTGTTATCGAAAAAGATAGAAAGGTGAGAAATTCTTTTTTGACAAATTCAATTGTCTTTTAAGAAAAGTATATATATGCTATTATAAATCACTTACCAATGTCATTATCAAATTCCTTAAATCTCTCATGTACAAAAACTCTTGAGACACTGACCATTTTTTCTGTACCTTCTGTTTTATA
>VCNE01001165.1:0-10921 GCA_009869805.1 Oncopodura yosiiana
GTGAGGCATTTTATGCTCAAAGGCTTTTTTTTCTTTCAAACCAATATGTAATAAAATATTCTGCTTTCATGATAAAAGTCAATTGTGATAGGCTACAAGTAATGTTGGCTCTTGCCCAATTACTGAAAGAGAACATCGATAAAAAATCAAAGTTGAAAGCATATGTGCAATATGTATATACCTAAAAGTCGAAACTATTATTACATAGTCGTATCATAAAATAAAATTTACAAAAGGTAAAAATCAATTGGCAGACTTTGAACTTATTTGGAGAAAAGAAATCATCATATTTACTATGTCATATTTTATGATTTGTGATGAGCTTTAGTTTTTATAGAGTAGTTTTTTTATACATTTAAATTGAGTTATGTTATTCTGAAGCAACTTTTTATATTATGGTGACATTTTTTTTTCTTCCTTAGCATGGTATACCATTTGGTCAAGAAGAATTGGAGAGATCATTCCCATTGTTCTTTCCATCTCCACATTTAATGGCATCTCATCTAGCAGCAGCATCTGCAGCTATCAAGCAGGAAAAAGACATAGTTCACAGAGGAGTAAGTGACACTTGTTGTTTGCTTCCATTCTTTTCTTGTATATAGTATATTCTACAACAATGTCTCTCTTTTTCTGACTTATTTATTACGCAACTTAGGATCGAGGTTCTCCACCTCTTAGGTATGGAGTTGAAGAGTCAACAAGCCAAGCACCAGGCTCAGGAGAATCATCTACATCTTCTACTTCCTCTCAACAAACGTGGAGTTTTGAAGAGCAATTTAAACAGGTTGGTACCAAAACAAAAAAATATTTTAGACTTTTCTGCTGCTTTTCTTTTACACGCTTCTCATTTGCTTCGCAGCCATTACATTAATTTAGCAATATGGCGGACGACATGTTAATAAAGTTTCATTATGAACTTTATTTGATAATGTCATAAGATACCTAGTAGCAGAAAGGCTGTACTTATGTAGTGTGATTATGAATGATAACAACATGAATGATAACAACAACGATATATGAATTTCCGCTTTCTGTATAATAATCTTCCAAAGCAAGAGGGTGGAAAGAAAGTACATATAATATAACGTGCGTATGTTGTTATATAATCATTGTAAATGAAGCCGCCGCCAATCCAGTAATTTTTGATGTCAACCAAGTTAAGGTTACAAAAGTGTAACTGGCAGACGACGACGACGCTCTGCTATAGCATTTTCATATGGTGAAAGCAAAAGCATGATGATAGGAGATGATCTCTACTTTAGATATGAGAAACAACTTTAGAGTTTAGAAAGACCATTAATTCGAACTACTAAAAGAGAGTGAATGTCATGAGGGAGTATATTAAAAACTCAAAGTTGATGTGCTTTCCTTGGTTGTTGGTGTTCAAAGCATGAAGAAGAAGAAGGAGTTAGAGTAGGAATTTATTATTCATTTCAGTTATATTACATAACAACAGTCATGTAAGAAGTTAGTAGGAAGATGGATATATATTTCTCTGCATCTCTGCTTGCTCTTTTAGTATGCTGTACAGATGTTATAAAAGGAACGTGCGGTAGCAAACTAAAAGAATTNATATATATTTCTCTGCATCTCTGCTTGCTCTTTTAGTATGCTGTACAGATGTTATAAAAGGAACGTGCGGTAGCAAACTAAAAGAATTGAAGGAATAACTGAATATCCGGGAGTTGTATGTATATAAGATGTTGTTATATATAAGTCTAGAGTATATAGCGGCAATTGCTACTGTATTTGGTATGAAAATTGCTCAAGTTTCTAACATGGAAGAATTTCGAATAAGGCACATTATGGAAAAGGGGTCTTTGTAGATGTATTCTATGTGATGGCTCTTCTGAAGGAAATTAAAATTCTCTCGTCTGTTAGCTCAATTTATCTCAAGTTGCTAGACACAGAGGAATGAGAGTTTTTCGTTTTTGCAATTCATCAACTCTCTTCTCTACGTCCAATTCCCACAATACATCTCCTTGGATCATCAATTCACTCTGATCATTCTATACCATTTCGAAAACTGTACTCTACTATATAACACATATTATATATTATAAGAAGAACTAACTGTTTTCATCTTCTTCCTACTTTGCCACTATATCTACTCTATCTATCGCTTCTACTACTTCCATAAAATAGCGTGACTTGAGAGCATTTTCCACACCAAAAATCAAGTTACATGCATCTCAGTACTTTGCCATTTTTCAGGCTGTTGTAGTTATAGTACAACATGCTACTCTTTACTCTACTACTACTATGATCATTGATGCTATAGGCTTTCTCAATTGGATTTTTCATCTCTTTCTTTTCTTAAGAAGAGAAAAAGTATTTTCTTCTGGCAATCTAACATAATGTTGTTCACATCACATATATATATACTACTTAGAGGATAGATACTCAAAGAGGAAATTACAGTAAGCAATTCTCATCTTAGTAGAACTACTTTAGTTCTATGATCATCAAGTAATATGAAGTTATATACTATAGAAAGAAGTAGAACTTCTCTTCTCGTAAATTGCTACCACATCTAATTTGTACGTAAAATGTAATAATTTTGTTTTTAGTTCAAACAATTCATCACCTTTGCTATTTCACCTTTTTACAAAAGTGTTGAAAGGTTGTGAAGAAAAAAAGTTTTGCAACATGTATTTTTATATTTACTGTTGTAATTTGTACTAGTCATCATTACACAACATTAAATTCAACAGCCCTCACCAATTGTTAGTATTATTATAATAGTTAATATTTTATTATTAAAAAATTGTCTATGTGTTATGTCCTACATGGTTTATTATTATAGTCTTATATAAATATTAATATAGCTTTTTGTTATACTTATCATCATCATATATTTAGTGTATGCGGCATTTTATCTCTATGTAATTGTTACAACATATTTACTTAAATTGTTCAATATAATACTATACATGTGTGCAAATAAGTACACAAAAACTAATTGAATGATTCATGTAATGTATATAATAATATAAATAGATAGATATACATATTTACACTATATATGAAATGAAACTGATGTTATAAAATATTTTAATGGGCTAGATTTAATGTCGCATAAATTTAGTAATGAGAATAATGACCATGGATATAAAACTGAGAAATTATTTGTCATTCAGCATATATTATATTATTATGTTAGAGAGAAGAGAGCTATATTAATCTACCTAGTTAATGCAACAGGAAATGTCTTCATCAAAGTTAAACAAGTGCTAATGGCTATTGAATTTATGGGCTGCATTATTACATTGCTTATGAAACGGATGATTGATCAACTCAATAGATAGATAAATTGAAATTACACACTCTCTGAAAACGGATGATGGTTCAAATGTCATTACATTGCATTGTATTTATGAGCGGATGGATAAAAGGTATTAATTGTATTGGGCGTTTATGAAAGTTGACTTTAAATGTTCATTTGATACATACATGTAAATGTGTATTTATATCAATATATATTTATCTGTATGCTAGCACATACCGACATAATTTCATCTCTGAAGGATGCAATCAATGACAGTTATCATTTCATTTCCTATATATTTATATATAGATACAAAAGTATATCTATATTGCATCATGTAATCATTATACGTTTAACTAGATAAATTATCCCATTTCATGGATTATGAAGCATTTGATGAATGTAGGATGCGTGATCTGTATATGATGTAAAGAATAGAGACGTATAGAGAGAGAGACAAACATTAAACATTTATATTCTCTGTATAGTACACAATAGATTATTGTTATAGATAGACTCATTTAATGACTGCTGAGTGTTGTCGATTGATGTCTGCTCAGTCATCGTGTTAGGCTCATAATGCTTAATCAGTTTTGTGTGTAAGTTTGCTTGCTAACGGGGTGGGAGGAAATATTTGTAATCTCTCTTGAATTATTAATCAGAGAGAGAGAGATATGTTATATGAAGAGGCGGAGATGAAAACAAAAAGCTATGAAATCATTAGTTTGTCTCACTTCATTTGTTATATTGAGCTTTATGGAATGAACATACAATGCATTTGGTTGTTGAAGGGTCAATTTGTTCATGTAGATAGAACATTATGTTTTATATCATATTCCTTAAGGTAAAGTCATTAGAAGACATAAGATTGAAGAAAATGTTTTCATTTAGTAGAGAGTTTTTGCAATTGTATTTTAGACCTTAATAAAAAGATATCATTTTACCCTAAAGCCATTGAGGTCTACCAGAAGAGTTTGTAATTTAATGTAATGTGTTGTAGTAAGAACAAACAAGTTTAGAGTGGCCGGCGCCTAGTGATTTTTACTTTGATGATGATGCTTTTATATATCAAGCCATGAACTCTAGATGAATTTTCATCCTCCTTAAAGGCTACGAGGCAAACATTTATTATATAGAGATGTTAATACTGGAGAGAATTTTGTATTATACATACTAGGGTTCAGAACACAGCGTGGGATTCTCACCATCAGTGTGGGTCATTCGACAAGAATTTTATGGGCAACTGAGCTCAAATTGATTAAGAATTTGATTTCCTCCTCTCATTTTTGTTTGAGAGAAAGAGAGCAAATTGAGTCTGCTCCATTTCACAATATATCCTAATTGAAACATATAGTAGTGGACAGCCGGACAAACAATTAAATGTATACTATTATATAGCAGCTCTCAGGTTACAATTTTGTATATAAGTTTAGGTTTTTTCAAAGGGTCAGAAGATCTATAAAGCGAAAATTTCAACGGAAATGTCGTTAATGGAATGGTCATCGTATCTCAAAATATGTAATAATTAGTGTGAATTTTCATCCATATGTCTGTCAGAATTTTCTTTACAGGGTTATACATAGTATGAAATTAATTAGGATCTACACAGAGCAAGGCAGACTAAAAATGAGTTAGTAACAATAACAAAACATGAGAGATTGAAAATGGATTTTTTGGGTAACTTGAGAAGGGCAAGCTAAAGTTCTGTTTTCCAGATAGACTTCTAATAATGATCATATTGCTCAAATATATTAGAGACAGAGAGAAGAGGGTAAAATGATGATGATATGACAGTGATATATCCTTCCATTAAAACCACATCTCGTTCATATTTCCAGATAGACTTCTAATAATGATCATATTGCTCAAATATATTAGAGACAGAGAGAAGAGGGTAAAATGATGATGATATGACAGTGATATATCCTTCCATTAAAACCACATCTCGTCCATTCGTCGTTTGGGATAAGTATATTGTGAAGACAGTATTATACAACTCGGTTTTTTAGGTGCACAGAAATATATATACTACAACTGACAAGTTGATAATAGAAGCTATATGTTTTAGATATAGAAGGATATGATGTAAAGATGTTTGAATGTGAGACAGAGATATATAAAAGTAAATGAAATATAACACATCACATCATCTTTTTCGTGTTTGCCTGTGAGGCAGCAGAAAATTGAGTGAATATAATAAGCAATAGAATCTACTTATGTAGATGATCCGACTCAATATATATACTTGACTTTTTTCCACTTGACATGGGATATAAAAGAGTGTATTAAATATACCTAAATATACATTAGAGTATATTTATATAAATGTATATATATATATATATATACAAGTGCAAATAGATGAGAAAGGAAATCTTGAATGTTCAAACAGAATTTGTCGGAAATCAATAACCTGATGTAGTATATATTATCAAAATATTTGCATTTGCTCATTATATACATATATCACATTGTCTTTTGATGTATTGATAACCTTTAGTAAAACTTTTGCTACTCAAACACTTTTTATTCTCTTGTATATAATCCTATACTTATATGCACATCACATCAAGGTAAATATTCTCATGAATATATAGAGATAATATTATAGTTCTTCCGCTTAAAACTTAATATTTGAAGAAAAATTATTATATATCTCTGTCTTAAAACAATGAAGAACTTTGTGCTTTTTGCCTATGATGTGATTAGCCTGATATGTGTGTGAGAAGTTTGAGCTTTCTTTCGCACAGACATTACACATACAAAGATATTCTTTTTTAATAGTCTTTCGTAACTGCACCTTATGAGTTTTTTACATGTATGTATGTTTTATTTTTTAATATTTGTCTTCACAAGTCATTTACATAAGAGTTGCTACCTTTGTGTACGATTATAGAACTTGGAATATTTCATCATCTTATACATATATTAAATGCTTAGACATTTTTTCTCATGTACAAAAATGACGATAGAAGTCTGTCAAAATATTCTTGTCGAAGGTGTCAAAATAGATTGACTTTATGTCAACGTACACTAAATATATTTATGAAGAATGAGTCAGCTTCATGAAGAAAAAATGCAAACTTCCTGTCAAACTTTTGATGAGTATCATTCCCTGCCATCTTCTTCGTATGTCAATAATATAGTAGTGGAATGTGATTTTAATATCTAAAGGTTAAAAGCTTTCTGATAGATAAGACCATTAGAAATGAAAGATAAATTCTTTGAATCATAATAATGTATATTTCTTAGAAGTATATAGATATTTAGATATATATTATAAATAAATTATTCCACTAGAGTGATTAGTGCACTAACTATTTTTCAAAACGTTTTCTTCTATATACTATATTAATGCACCTGTGTATAATGACCAAATAAAATATAAACTATCATTATAATATACCAGAAGAAAAAAGAATTTAACTTGTGTAGACGTTTTTGAAGTCACATAAAATGAATTCTATGTATAGAAGACACAATACATTTGCATTAATTGATAATGATTTCTTAATAGCTAACGCAAATATATACTAAACCAAACGAGCATTATTCACTTTTGATAATAAGAAAACTAAATGTGATTCACTAAGTACACATTATATATCTTTGTATAGTTTTAAACTCTGAGACTCTGACTGCCATTACATTATTACAAGTTATTATAATATTCTCTTCCTTAGTTCTTTTCATATCCATAATTATTATTATATACACAATAATATAATATATTCATGTAGACAATATATATTATTGCTGCTGCCACCACCACCACCATTATCATCATCAGCACTACTTTTGTATCTGGGGTAATAATTACGAGTCATTTCATGAAATATTTATAACTTGACTCTTGAAAACATCTATAGTGTATGTATGTATATGCTCCCATCATGAAAAGATGTATCATATATATATGAGTTGTATTAAGTTAGATATACAACAGCAATCAGAGTAATAATCATAACAATAATAATGATAATAGTATGAGGTGGGATGTGTCGTTAGTTTTAATGTGTCCGACCAACTCTCTTATAAGTATTAGACTCTGACTGTTCTCCTTATTCTTCTTGAGTTCTTATATTCTAACATATATACTATAATAATAATAATATGAATATGTGATATGAGTAGACAGCCTAATCATGTTCAAAAAAGTTTTTTTAACTCTATATAGTAGTAGAGACGAGAGTACATTGTAACTTTTATAATATTATATGTTTTGAATCTCTTGAACTTTTAAGAATGCATATAGAGTTTTAAGAAGTTGGGCAGTTATATTAATGTTTAGAATGGCAAAAGGAGGAAGAAAGAGAGAGAGAGAGAATCTTTTACCTTCTGCCTCTCGAGGGTACAAGATTATTATAATATCATCTACCATTAAACCTACTTCATATTCATATAAGGTTTTAATGATTTTTCCTTCAAGAGACTATAAAGAATTCAAAAAAAAGACTCCATAGTCTAGAATTAGTATTATATGTTATGTTGTTTTTAGTAGATGCAATTAAGTTTCTTTGGTTCATGCAACAGAGATTAACTCTTATTATACATACCTAAGCTTATTTCATGTTAAATTCAAAGATGATGTCACATTTTTCTAGAAATAGATTTTGTAGAGAGAAAATTATGCTTGAGTAGCATATTCTCTACTTATTTATTGTAAGTAATATAATATTGACGATTTAATGGATATTGAGAATTGAGTACATTGCTTATTGAGCTGCGTGATCATCATCTTTTCTTGTCCAGTTATGAAATCCGGATTTTGTTTACTGAGGAGGATTTTTTTGGTGATTAGAATTATAATGATGCACGTGAAATATGTATCATAAAGGAAATTTACTTTTTACTGATTAGTACCTTGGTGTTATTAAGCTTCTATGTTGTATATATATACAATGTAGTTATAATATATAATTTCATATTTTATTGCAAGCCATTTTTAGCATAGTGAGAGTATATATGTACTGAAAGAGATTTTGTTATCTTCAACTTCTTCTGCGTAGTAATGTAATTTCATTAGCAATTAATTTTTATTAGTTTCTTTCTTTTCTGGTGTGTACTCTTGTATATATATACATTGTATACATATGTACATATAATGTAATACATTGATTGCATGTGAGATGAAACTGGGAAAGAAGGCATCAGACTAATGACGTCTATGACTATTTTATTTTATCACCACTATCCTCTTCTATGATGCCTAAAGATTTTTAATACCACCATCATTTCTATCTTGGAATTTTTTTCCCTGAAAAGATTAATGAATGTATAAATTGTAGAGTGAGCGGCTTATAATCATAAATTCGCTTTGAATTCTTCTCAATTGGAATGAGTGAGAAAACCAAGAATTGAGAAAAGAGAAAGACAAACGAAACAGTTGTATTGTGTAAACTAGTTGCGGCTACAAAACCAATTACATGTCAGTAAGAATTTTTCTGACATAAAAAGGAAAATGAGTAGACATGAAAAGTGTAATAAAAGAGGTGGCCATGTTTTGTATTAAAGAGATCCAATGTCGAAAAGGAATAATGATCACCATTTGATCTCTTCTTGTTCTGTTTTTTTTCTAATTTAGCATTACTATACTTTAGTTTTATGTTCTTTTCTTGTTCCTTCAACTAATATTGGACAACTTTACCGATAATATGAAAAACGCAAAGTACTCAGAGAGCTTAGAAGACTGAGTGCGAGTATATATACAACAAGAACAATAAGAATAAAAAGTAAAACAAGTGAGGTAACAAGTATATCTCTTACTTTGAAGAAATTACATAACGTTACAAAGCGATACAATCTTAAGAGAGGCTTTATAGATAACTCTCTCTAATACAGTGAAGAGTAGTAAGTAGTAAAGTGGTAGTAATAGGGGAAAAGCGATCGTTTTCAAGTCAGAGGAATTTGTTGTTGTTGTTGAGGGATATAGAAAAAGAAAAAGATATTAGCGTCCAAGACTCATAAATTTAGTCGCAAATAAAAGATTGAAAATACACGCCCCTCTCAAGAGAACCTTTTCTTTTCATTTACTCTCTTTTGATGATGATGATTGTTATATATATAGTAAGTATAACCCTATGCTTGTTTCAAAGTATGATGTGTTGTTGTTATATAATCTCTTCAAACTAAAATATCCCTTCGAGAGAGAGATACATATATACGATACACTTGACATGAGAGTTCATATAAGAGATTGAATACCTTACAAGTTTATATTGGCCTTTAACACGTACATAACTACTTTTAACCTTTCCAATAATTTATTCTTAAACAATGGAAAGATGAGCAATCAATTACTTATTGCTTGCTATAAGCTCTTCAATATAAAACAAATTAAAATTTCTCTTGTAGACCTTAATCACGACTTTCCGTGTACAAAACGTTCTTTTAGTTGGAGAAACATTAATAAGTCGTCAATAAGTATTGGAACCCAGTGGGCACTTTGAATTAATAGCCAACATGATTTTAAAATTTTGATTACTGGCTTGTGCTAAGTACTCTGCTACTTAACTCCTACACCATCACGTCTTTTGAGACTGAAGGCGAAATCTATATAATATTATGGCCATTAACAATGATGAGATTTTTCCACTACCTTCGTAGAGAATATATGTTTACTTTTTATGAAGTTGAAAGTGAGTAGGCTTTTTGTTCTTTGTTGTTTTGTACAACATTTTAATTGATTGGTCTCATAAAAAATCATGAGTCTAGCTGTCAATACATTATGGAGTTTTGAAAATTATTTTAAATATATGAGAGTACTTGTTTAAAAAGTTCTTTTGTTTTTCAATGACATCCTTTTATGAATTCTATATAAGATTTCTTTTTAAACATTTTTGGTGAAAGCGTAGAAAATCGTGACATTACTCTGCAAAAAGTGTCAATATGTGTTGCAAATCATAAATAACTTTTTCATGTTTTTGAAGTGTGATATAAATTCTTGTGTTTATATCAACATCATCATTAGCCTTGCTCCGATTTTATGCCAGAATAAACTTTTTGAGATACTGCACGGTTTATTTATTACCTTACTTTACATTTGACATGAATCTTGTTATGTTGTTGTCGCCGGTCAAGTCAAAGAGACATGTTTTTATCGGAGTTTTATATTATTGGCTGCTTGCCACTAGAAGAAATAAAAAAAAATCTCATCTTATGCTCCTTCTATAAAACCGAGAGAGAGAGAGAGAAGATATGAAAAACCTTGAGGAATAAATATTAATAAAAATAGTTGAGGGAGAAGAGAAGTAGAAATTGTTGAAAGGAGAAAAGCATTAAATTTTAAAACGTAAAAAGAAACAACTACAACACAGAAGGGTTATTTTATATAGCTTCATGTAATTGTCAGCCATATTTAAAATTTATGAAAGCTCTCTTATTAATTTGATAGTTCATTCATATGTACAAAAGGTAGATGATACAAGTTAAATTTAAAAGGGTTGGTTCGATGAGATGATGATTATATGAAAGAAAGTAGACGCCATATAGAATGTATATAGAGAGATATATGTTGCTAGTTATTTATTTCAAGTAATACACTTTGATGTGTTTCACCTTTCTCAAAGAGGAATACAATGAAATCTTTCCTTATACATAAGATTACGAAGTGAAGAGAGATTTTTATTTTATTGGCAAACATTATTTTGAATG
>VCNE01001167.1:0-13842 GCA_009869805.1 Oncopodura yosiiana
ACTAACAGTCAAGAAGAAGAAGATGCGCTTATAGTTTAGGTAATTCAATGCAATAGAAAATGTAGAACAATGTCTTGAGGTTTTTGTTTCCTTCAGACTTCAAAGTGTTCAAAGGAACGACCTTTTGCTTTTAGTTTATAAAGCCTCTCTTCTTATATAGACAATTTTGTGGTTAGCTCATAAGAAGAAGAAGAAGAATATAATTTTTCTATCACCATTATGATTTCCAATTCACTTACTCACACTTTACAATGGCTTGAGCATTTAACCTTTTTGACACACGTGTGTCTCTTGCTTTATGCATAAAAACTATATACTATCTATGTTATGTGGAAGCCTTATAATGAGAGAGTAGATAGTAGTGTATAAAGAAAAGAAGACTCACTTTAAAGTTTTTTGTCTTTCCTTTTGTATGATGTGTACCTTTAAGAAATTGATGGCGTGGTAATTGTAATTTCTATGGTACATTTCATGATGATGATGATGACTTTGCTTTACCTTTTGAAAACTCATTTTTTGTCTATTTAGTCCTCACTTGACTTATCTTGACTTTTTTGTTTTCTTGCTAAATTGAATTAGAGACAATAAGTATAATGCTAATGGCAAAAGACTAACTTTTTATTTATATGGTGTGGTAGTGGTTTTATACAATCTGTATTTTATTATACATATTGAATTGCACTTGAGTTTGAGAGAGAGAGAGAGAGATTCAACATTACGATTAGTTACAACAACTACCGTTCGTTTGATACTGGTTGCGTTAATATATGCACATGTATTAAGTGAGTCGTGTACCTTACGAAAAAACATTCTATGTAGACTAGGGTTAGAGAGTTTTAGTTTAGGAACAAAAGAGAGATGTTTTTTAGAATGAGCCATTGATGATGATGATGATGATTTTAAATAAATGCATATTACTACTGCAAGTGTAATAAATTCCTCCTTCTCTAAAACTCTTTATGAGTTTCGAGTACAAATCCGAAATTGGATTTTTCTTCAACCCTTTTTTTCTTTTTCCTTCCTCATCTCACTCTCCGTTATTTTACATTTTTCTTTCCTTTTTACATTTTACTATATGATTGATAAGTTTCAACTTTCAACTTTAAGGAGCAGCATCCAACAAACGAAACAACATCACATAACACTCAACCCCTTCTTCTTCTTATTCTTTCCTATAGAGATGAAATTGAGCTTGGTTCGATTATAATACTCTGCATCTTCTCTTTTTCTCTCTCTCTCAAAATATTACGTGCATGATGGTAGTTTTATGCTACCAATGTGTATACCTTTTTTCAGACTACCTATGGTGTAGTTGAGAGAAGGGAAAAACGACATTTAAGTTCTTAAGACTACGATTGTTATAATGCATATATAAGAATTGTTGAAACGACGTGTAAGAAGAGGAAAAAGAATAGTAGTAGTATATAGATACAGAGTATAATAATAATAAGAGAGAGAGAGATGTGTGTGTGTGATATTCCATCAGTGTTGTAAAGATTCCTTTTGACTTTAACTTTAGCATTGCTTTTCGTTGTTGCATTTATACCAGAGTTGAGATCCTTTTCTATCCACAAGTTAGTTTTTTTCAAGTCCAGCACTTTGAGAGAGTGCAATGGAAAAAAGTATAGATGAGATGTTGAGAGAGAGAGAGAGAGAGAAATGTACAGTGTACACGCCGTCGTCCTCAACAGTACCATTCTACCACCACCGCCTTCCTTCTTCGAAAAAAAAGCTTCTCGTTCTGAAGAACGTGACCTGAAAGAAAAGTACCTTCACCCTAACTCTCTATGTAGGAAGAAGTATACTTCTGTACACTTTTCGTTTGGTTCGATGGTCCGTTGCTTTCGTCTCTCTCTCTCTCTTTTCGATTCCAGTGCTTTTCTCAATACTATGCTCAGTTACATATGAAGAACAGTCAGTCGACTCGATTCAATATTATATGAAATGTATATATGCGTATATATGTAAGTAAAAGAGAGATGATGAAAAAGCAATATTATATTGTATTTTTGGCTGAGTACACACAACAAAATTATCCCTGCAGTTTGATAATCTTGAGCTATAGGTTTAGAGTTAAAGGTCATGTTGTGCCAAAAATTGTAGAGATTTATAAGAATGCAAAATTTAGCTTAAGTCTGGAGAGTCAAGTCCAAGATATATTAAAGAAAAGGTAGTAGGAAGGTCTTTTAGAGCCACTGCCTGTTTGTCTGCGTCTGTCTGATGAGATAGTCCTCTCTTTCATTTCATGAGTGAGTCAAGTCGTATAGAGTATATACATAGAAAAGTAGCATGGTAAAGAAAAGGGAAGAAAAAAGTCCGTTTAGATGTAAATATATGTGCATAAATTAAAGAGACCGAGTTTTTATTAGTACTATTATTTTATTATATTATCGGACATGATGCTTTTTCATACTTGGGATTTTCATATATATACATATGCATACTACTATATGAATGTATTACGTTCTTCTATAAAGTGTATAAAATATAGTGGTAATATAGTAACCTAACAAGAAGCTGCTGAGAGAGTATCACATTTTACACAAGAAGCTAATCTCCTTTTTTTACTTTTTATACAACATTATTCGCGTAGTAGTAGAAGAGTAGTTAGTAACTTTTTAATACACAAACAACACTTCTTTCTGAATCTTGCTACGACTCAATGTGTGAGTTGTAGTAGTATATACAGTGATAGTACTACAATATACACAAACACCTTGTCCTTTTTCTCTAACCAAACTGGTATATTTACATGAGATTTTTTTTCATTTTTTTATTTACTCTTATTTACTTTACTGTAAGTACATATACTTATATTGTATATGTGTGTGATACGACCATCTTTTACAATTGCTTATCAATCCTGAGTAAATTTTTTTCTTTTCACTTTGACTTTCGTACACAATTTACAATTATTTCTTACTAAACTATATAATACTCATCGTATATATACATAGTTGTGGTATGCGTTTGTAGTACATTCTTGTTGTGTGAACAGACAGACAATCCGAAGTTATGTTGTTTTATGGAAACTTTTTTTAGTCGCAAATGTCTTTAAACACAAAGGCAACATAATATACATAGACAGGCTGTTATGTAGGCAGTTTAGTAGAAGTTTAAGATAAGAAAATGAGACAAAAGTGAGGAATTTCTTGAGCTATTGTGATGACAGAAAAATTAGTTGTAACATGTATGATTTTTTATTCTTACCTATAGTTACTTTTATGCTACTGTGTGCTTCTGACTTGCATGATTCTTATGACAGAACCAATAATAATATTGTGAAGGTTAGAATTTTGAAATAAATTAGATTGTAGACAAAGAGTACGTATGTATGTATATAACGTACGTATAAAATAAATTGCAAAATGAACACACAATATATATGGCAAGGAAAGTGGCATTAATTGGTCATCTGCCAAGATCTCGTGTATAGACAAGCCCTCACAACACGTTTTTTCTTCTACATTCTTTCTTTCTGTATCCATATAGTAAATATATATTCCTATAATCTCTTATATACATATATAATGTGTGACGTACTCCTGTTTAGTTGTGCCTAGCAATCAGCCATCGTCTAATAATCTTTTTGCATGCTGAGAATTTGTCAAATTGTCGCCTAATAAAGTCTCACTCTTCGTCATCGACGACGACTACTGGTACTGGTTAGCCAACCAAGATCACTTATTAGTTCATATCATTATCATTTTTGCCACTTGACTTGACTTTTGCCTTTCTTACACCTGACTAGACAAACTAGATTAGCATCTCACTACTCAACTAAAGAAAAGACTGTTGATTTTAAATTTTCTATTGATCTTGGAGAGGTACGCATTTGGCTTTAAGATTATTAGTATCATTGTAATACACCAACAAAAGAATCTCTGTCTATCTCTGATACAATGTAAATATACAATCATCATCATCATACAACAACATTCTTCAATTCTTATCAAGCAGGAAGGCAAAGTTTAACAAGGCATTAGGTCAACTGCGTGTATATAGTTTTTACTCTCTGTCAGTTATTTATGTAGACAATTGTTATACATTATCCTAAACGATATCTTGATAAAAGAGTCTTGATTTTTTTCGCACTTTGCACATTCATTGCTATAAGTACAAGAATGTAAGTTTTTTATGTGTTGCTCACACATATGTACATAAGAGACTTATACTCGACATTAAAAGATGTATTGAATTACCTTACATTATTTTATATATTGCAGAGTGTACAACATTTAATTTTTTTCTTGACTTGTCCAGTGTGACTCTCAGTACGTAATAAGATTTCATATAACATAATATGTGTCTCTTTTCGATCAGGTGTGTATGTATAACCTTGATGAACACAAAACATAATATAAGACATACATACATAGATTTTTCAACGTGTATAGCTGTAATGCAACAACAGCAACATTACATTCATACACAACAACTTCTTCTTCTTGGACTTGCTCTGGGTCTGGTCCTCTTCTCTTTTTCATCGTCTTTAACTTCTTGGTCTCTTCTTCTTTTCCTCAGGGTAGAGTGTAGAGAATCTTTTACACTACATGCATAGTAATATCATCATAGTAAACCTACTAAGTAGTAATGAAAAGTGTGTGTGTGTGTCTGCTTTGTTGTGTTCTCTGAAGCTGAGTCTCTCTCTCTTTCATATCCTAAAACCTTTTAAAAAAGCTATAAGCTAAACTAATATAAGTTGTTTCTCTTAAGCTGTCATAGTCATATATGAACATTGGATTGGAATCATCATCATCTTATAAGTTTTGCTTGCTGCTTTGGAAAAGGTCACCCCCTTATAAATATTTCGGGGTCAACAACAAGTGGGAGTCGAGGACATCATCATCTCTCTTTCTCTCTCTCTCTCATCTTCTTTTTGAATGTGCTTCTTCTTTAGCCTGTAGCATACTTTTTATACTGCTTATTATTACTGGATATATTATACCTGTGTTTACCTCTATTCATTTTCATACATACATCATATGTTGTTGCTTATAAACTTGTGCATGTGTAATAATAATGTGTTGTAGATATACATATATATATTTCTTTTTTTATAATGAAATGCACAATGCATCTGGGCAATATACCAAAATGATGATACTATAGGCTACTTAAAGAATATATAAGCACTTATACATGATTATATAAAACTCCAATTTATCACATTGTGTTTTATAGACACACACACACAAAAGTCGCACATGGCTGAAAGCTGTATTTATGAAAGTGACTGACAATGACAACGATGAATTGAGTCGAGTGTGATGTTGGTATGTGAATTCTAAAGAGAAGATTTTTGCTTATGCATATCTGTGATATGATATGATGTGATGTGACGATCTGTCACTACAAAAAAAACAGGTAGACAGCAGAAGAAGAAGAGAAAGATGTTTGAAATCTCTAGTAGTAGTAGTGGCTCTGCAAGAAAATGGAATTTATGTAGATATCAAAAAGAGTAGTTAGATTTCTTTGACTATAGTATAGTTAGCGTGCTCATCTCTGCAATTTGACTATCTAAATAATGACATGCACACACGACTATGACATGACGTCTTCTTATAGCTAAAAAGATCCAACTTCAGTATTGGTGAATTTTTCACTCTCTTTCCTTTACTTTTAACATTAGTGCTGTTGTTTACATTGTTGCGTGTCTCGAGAGAGTGCAAGAGAGATAATATAATGATCAAGTCACACATTTACATTATGCACATGGTTGATGTTTGCATGTTAATTCTAATCTACTCTATAAAGAGTCAGCTAAACACCTCAAAGTTTGCTAATGGCTACCTCATATATTATAATAACTCAAAAAAGACTATATAGTAGGCAAACAAACATTTTTCTCTCTTAATAGGAAAATTACAATTGAATTAGTCATTAAGGAATGTAGCATTTGTAGTTGGTTGTTGTAGAATTAGGTACCTTGTGGTGAAGCTGAAATATTTCAATGCGTAGAAATGAGTTACTGCCCAACAACACTTTGTATCTATATTCATTAATCGTTGTGTGTTTGTGGTTTGGTTTAGTTTTGCCTTTTCATTCAGTAATTATTTTCTATGGCATATATCTATTATATAGTTGTATATAAACTGGCTTGCTCAATTGAACTTGTTCTTTATGGAATGAGACGACTTGAGAGAGAGAGAGATACTATGTAGTGATAGGAGCAATTCAATATTCAATCCAGTAAAAAGATGTGCCTTGCTGAAAGAAAGAAGGAAAAGATAATAGAAAAAAAGAAGAGGTTTTGAATGTTGAATGAATATATGTTGTGCTGTTGTCTAGCAAAAAAGAATTGTGTAGTTGTAGTATTATGAGAGTGCAGTCTTCTTATAATATTCTTCTTTATACCTAAACTTTGAGTATAAGTACTTATTCTTCCTATATAGCATATATACCAAAAGATGTGTTTATAATTGAAAATGGACTTGAAAGTCGTGAGATGCGCACAAGCCGAATGTTTAGAGTATTATAATACTTAGAATCATTACCTATAGTATAGAAGAGAGTAAGTTGAAAAGGTTTTGGAATTACTACTATAAGACTTGTTGTAATGTGTGTTCTTTACTAAAGCTTTTAAGCGGTGAGTGTAGATATATGGTTCTTTCTAGTGTGTTGAGATGATGTCGTATGAAAAAAAAATCTTCTTCTTCTTCATTCTTACATCTTGTGTTTGCAGGATGACCAAAACCACACCTTGCTCACAGAGTGAGCCTTGGGCAAATTTAAAATAAAAAGGGGGCTTGGTTTAGGTAAAAACTATTTGCAGGCACGTATGCATTAGCGCTCAGGTATCTTATTATATACCAAATTGTAATTGCTCTGTCCTGTGTGTATGTGAGGTTCTCTTCTATATGATGATGTTGAATTGGCACTAAAGCAAGTCTTGGACTTGTATGTGTCGTCGTATATAAAGTTTGTGTAACTATTAATGAAATGAAAACCAAAGTCAAACGACTTTTATGGGTGAATAAGTATAAAAATTTGCCACAGTGTAAGAAGAGAGACAAGGTTAAAGGCTAATAAGTAATTGCAAAAAATGGCAAATGTTGTAAGGCTAGAAGAAGGGTGCAACTCTCTCTATATATACTCATTCATTGCATTTTTTGAGGACATTTTATTCTTTTTCAAAAGCTTCAATTAGTAACATGATTCTAAATTGGATGAATTGAAGGCCCAGAGATTTTAATAGCTTATACATTTCAGTTCATCGTTGTTGTCGAGTGTGCCAAGTGATTAATTTCATTGGAATTTCTGACGTGCTATAATAAAACTTAAGCTGTCGTGTTGTATAGATTCCATCATCATCATCATTTCATCCCTTCCTTTATTTCCTTCATTATTCTTCTACGTTTCCTATCTTATATATATATTTCTGTTTATCTCAGAGAATAGTGAAAGTGTCGTATCTATATATTAGTTCTGGTACTGCTTGATGCACATACATAACGAGAAATGATTGAGAGAAGATGCACACACATACAAAGTATTATGTATACTACGCACTATAGTATATAAGATGTACATTGTAACAGTCAAGAGACAGAGAGAAAAAAATTCGCCCAAAAAGACAATTTTGTTAATGTCCCTCTAGAGAATGAGAGAAAACGATATGCGATAGCACCACTGAACTGCACTAAAGCCCAGGCTGGTAGCAAAACTGTTCTAGAGAGAGAGAGAAAAGTGGAATGAGAAAGATGAGAGGAGAAAAGAAAAAAAAGAGACACGAAATTTATATACAGAGTGAATTGACATATACAGGGCAATACACCTCCTTAGCATATAAGCATAAGCATTTCATAGATATATACACTTTCATATAGCATAT
Organism: Oncopodura yosiiana; assembly: GCA_009869805.1. Lineage (NCBI taxonomy): Eukaryota > Metazoa > Arthropoda > Collembola > Entomobryomorpha > Oncopoduridae > Oncopodura > Oncopodura yosiiana. The sequence goes on from VCNE01001167.1 coordinate 7,835, forward strand.
GCTCTACTACTGGAAACACAAAACCGAAATAAACGACAATCATAATATAACATTAGATTGCATTGGTTCCTGTGGAGGAAAAAGCAGAGAAAGAGAAAGAGAGTAAGATCAGCTTTAGAGATGAGAATGAAGTTAAAAGCTTTGAGTTTTTGTCCGTTTCTTTTCTCTCTCTTACTCAACCCGTTGCTTACTACACTACAAATACAACTACTCTCTGCACTAACTGGAAGAAAGCTCTGGATAAAAAAATATAGGAAAAAGCAAGTCGTCGTTGTCTCATGAAGGGAAGAAGAGTCGAGTCCGTCGTCCGTATCAGCGTATATATAGCGGTAAGAATAGGCCCCTAGAGAACTTAGAAAAAAAGGGTACACACTTTACTATGACAGTTCTTCCAACAACTTGAAATGATGACGATATGTTAGAGCTAACTAGTAACTAAAGCTTAGAGAGCTTTAGTAAAAAAAGTACTGCTAGCTAAAAAAACTATACTTGTAAAGAGATAGTAAAGTATATTATGTAGCTCAATTCTTTATATCTCTGTATTCCAAAGTCCTTTATATTTAATAAGAGTTCTTTTTGACTGAGAGAGGCATCCTCTTCCTAAAAATTTCGTATCTCTTGTTGTCCTAAGCTATATAGCAATCGAAAAAAGAATGAGGCACAAGGCAACCTTATCAATCATACAATTCTCCCTTGAGCGATAGAAACTGGTATTCGGTTTTGTTGGACAGACAACAAGAGGACCAAGAGAGAGTTTTGGAAAAAGACCATGGAGAGATTGAGAGAAGAAAGGAGTGGATTATTACAACAACATTGTTGTTGTTGTATATAGTAAGATAGCTTTAGACAGCAAGCATGTTTTGTATGAACTGTACTCTAGGAAAAAATAAGTACAGGTGCATCATCATCATCTCTCACACATCACATCATACATAACACACTTATATCCGTCGTCCTCATGCAGCTATTACAAAATTTTTTTTATATCCCACCTTGATTTCTTTTTATTAAACGCTCTTCTTCTTCATTTGGTGCATCAGGCAAAGAGCCAAGGAGTTTTGGTGAGTTGAACGAAGGCAAAGAAGAGAAAAAAAACTATAAAGGCAAAACATTATTATGATTATTATTATTTTCAGATGTTTCTCTAGCTTGAACTTTGACCTAAGGGTGGATTTGAGACTACAGTTGTTTCTCTCTTCATTCTCTACTCTTCTGCACTCTTCTTTTGCTGTTTGTTCTCCCTCAAGAAGAAGAAGAAGAAGAAGAAGATTTTAAAGATGAGTTGACTTGCTGGATTCCAACACACATCTTCATGGCGTTCGTCAGACACGTACGCAGTCAGTGGATGCATTTTACTTACAGGTAAGTAATAACTATACTAAACTACTACCTTCATCATATATCTTTAAAGAGTTGAGTTAGAAGAAGAGATATACATTTTTTTCATGCATACATATATATAATATGCACTCATTGTGCTCTTCTTCTTCTCCAACAAATAACATATTACAATTTTATAACAATGTTGTAATAATGTAAGAGAGAGAGCTTTTTTGAAGATACCAACCACATCACCTTTTACTTTAGCTGTTACTTATTATTATTGTGTGCTATTAGGAAGATTGTTAAGTTGAGGAAATCAAGGATGAAATATTGTGTTGAAGAGGTTAGATTGATTGACCTTTGTTTATAAGGATTCAAAAGTGTTTTTTTTGTTGAATGCGTGCTGTATGTATGTATTAGATATTGATGATGATGATGAAAATGATGGATTTTTTGAAAGAATTAGGTAAATTTGTGGTACGAGAGATTCCAGTATAAGTAGTGCAAGTATAGCCTAAAGAGAGAAAAATTTTACAGTTGTGGTCAACATAATTGACCCACAACACCTGAAGTAACCCTTATTTTTATTACTTTGAAGTTCCTTCACAAAAGTTCTCAATATCTAAATTACTCACGCACAATAAATTGCTTTACTGTGTGGTGTATGAATCACAGAGCTTCTAAAGAAGAATAAGAAGAAAATTGTGTCTATAGTGCTTTTAATTTCATATCCCTTCAGGATTTAAAACTATAATAGCCATATGCACTAGATAGTTTAGAATAGGGACAACATAAAACTGTAAAGCAGTACAGTGTGACTTTACTCACTTGAAGTGAGTTTCAAGTTGTTTCTCTTTTCCATGGAAAATTCAATTAATCTGCCCTCTGGGAGTAATCAAACAAGAGACCCTTTTCATTACGAATCCCTCGTACACTTTCAGTTCTCTCTCTCTCTCCTCTTTACTCACTTTACTTATTGCAACACATTTTATAGCAAAGCAAAGTTGTATGCATGTACATTTTGTATATTATCCTTAACTATCTAGTATATATATTTCTTCATTTTTCCTCGTGTGTGCAAAAGGAAGAGAGAAGGAATGTTGTCACATAAGAACCTGTTGGTTTTCAAACCAAGTCAAGAAGAGAGAGAGAGAGAGAAGAGAGAAGTTTAGTAAGATGAGTAGAAATGAGATGAGATGAGCCCTATAGGCAAATGCAACTTAGCCATCTGCACACACAACACAACCAAAAAGTTTACTACAAGAAGACAAACTGCTATATTACTTTTATCTTTCTTATACTTTGAGCATGCATGCCATTTAGAAAATTTAGATAACTTGTATGCAGGCAGGTAAGAAATTTGAGGAAGAATTTTTAGTGGGAAAAACATTAGCCTTTTTGCAATCAAATTCGTTAGACATGATCAAGAGAGAAAGTCTCTAGAGTTAATTTACAAAGGATCAAATAATAATGGTCACTGAATGAGTGAGTATCGGAATTCTTTTGTAGTATTGATGATAGTGGTGGTGGTGTAAATATCTAAAAGTCATAAATGAGTCAATGGAATGCTCACAAAAATCCTATTACTCTAATGTACTTACTCAATAGCATCATNATAGTGGTGGTGGTGTAAATATCTAAAAGTCATAAATGAGTCAATGGAATGCTCACAAAAATCCTATTACTCTAATGTACTTACTCAATAGCATCATCAACTTTGCTTTGGGAATGTAGTAGTAGTGTGTGTAATGGTATCTATTTATTACGACGTTTGTTGTATTAGATTGAATGAAGAGGAGGACCAGAGAGGATGTGTTGGTCATCGTACAAGACTTTGACTAATGGTTTGGGTAACACATGGGTCTCTACAATAAAGATGATCAATTTGGACCAAACTGGACGAAGAAAAATAGGGAAAGCGACAGAAACATCGAGTATTACTAGATGAAGATAATAACCATTGAAATTGGTTGAGGGTCAAGAAGGAAAGCAAAAGCACAAGCTGTTTTCTATAATAGACTTGATCGACTGCTTCTATCTTTTCACTGGACTCTACTTTTGGCTGGCACTTGTTGCAGGTACTAAATAAAACCCAACACTATTACTACTATACTACTCTTTTCTCCAAAAACATTTTTCCGCTCTTTGCCTTTAGCTTTTGGTCAGTAAAAATTTACGAGGGGTAGAATAGAAACGACAAATATCTTGAAAAAGTAGTGAATGGAACATTTGGTCTGGCTTAAAACTGGACAGATATGAGGATTGAATTGATGAAGAGAGAGAGAGTCAGAGTGAGAGACGAATTTTGGGGTAAAATTCATTCCGTTTTCATAATCATTCGTCCCTTTCATTTCATTTATATTTTTTTTTCTCTCTCTCTCTCTTTACTAAATAGTTTGTTAGTGGTTACTATAAAAGTCAACAAATGGATTTGCCTTATGGTACACTTGTATAATAACTATACAAAACTAACATTACATTTTATATTGACAATCTATTCAATATATGTAGCTGTTAGTTTTCAAATTGTTGAATGAAGAAGGAACCGCAAAAGCATGAGATTTATTAGTACAGCTTGTGTTAATGGTGATATCAGGTTAGGTTTACGCCTTGAATGTTGGACTAATAGGAAATCTAAATTGGAGTTGTAATATAAAAGCATATAGAAAATATATGTGTATAGAGAAACTTGAATTTCAGTCAGAGTGAGCAGGAGGCCCAATAAATGTGATGATTTTGATCATGGGGAAATCAAATCAAATCACACTGTGGTTTTTGGGAGTTAGTTTGTTCAAGAGTCGTCAGCATATATATTATATGAATTAATGTGCTTCTCTTTGCCTTTATACGGTGGGAAACCTAGAGTCAAATTATAATGAGCTGTTTCATACTCTTCACCACTAACAATCACTTCTCTTCTCTACTTCTTCTTCTAACTTTGCTAAACACAGGTAGTAACTACATTCAACTAAGTAGCCTTTTGAGTTGACTTGAGCTTTGAGCTGCTCTGATTTATTTACTCGTTGTTTGTTTTGTTACTCTTGCACTTTTGTTTAGATATAATTTATCCTCTTGATTCGTTGCATCGTTGGTTGGTTGGTTGTTAACTCTTCTGCTACTACTCTTTGGATTTTTTTCTATTTACTTCTCTCTTGAGCTTTTATTATTATATATTCAACTCTCCATGAAACCTTACTACATACATACAACACAGTGTATATACAATGTACTACTACATTCCAAACTTGCACACAGTACAAATTTTTACATTTTAATTTGACAGTTAACAAGTTGTGCAAACATGCTCATTAGATTGAAAAAATGATTTGATTTTTATTTGGGTGAGAAAATCATTATTGACTGTGTGAGTTAGAGTGAGAAGGTTTTGTATATATTATTATTACTATATACTTCTTCTTCACATACACTCCCTCATTGTTAATTGGAAGCATTAAATTTGCTTTAGTCTGACAAAAATGCCTACGATTTGCTCTCACTCTCTTGGTTGAGTGCTGTTAAAATACCACCATCATTTTACTACTAGCTCACGTACCCATATAGAAAAAGTAACCACAGGTAGTAGCACCTCATCTAATTAGCATTAGCATATTGACTATTAGCAGTAACAACATAGGTGAGAGATAGATGGATATTATATTATGTAGAAAGAAAAAAAAGTTGCAAAATTGCGAATTGAAAGGGTGCAAGGTGCAAGGAGCAAGAAGAGTAAGAAGATGTGAAAATTCCATTACCATAATACAATATATATATATTAATAATCTATGTAGTGTAGCAAGAATAATATATATAAGTTGTGTTATTCTTGTTGTAAAATTGTAATGTAAAGTAATAGTCAAATGCTTATAGATATGTAGTAGTAGCAGCAATCTCTGAACAATCCTGTTTACCATTTAAAAATATTGCATACACCTCGTAAATCATTAATATAACTTTTATCTTCTCCATTACTAGTCGTTGTAGTCAAATGTCTAGGGTTGTTAGCTAAAATACGCTCATCTTTTCTCATTCTTCATGCAGAGAAGAGAGACTTACGTACCCATTACTCAGCTAGAGAAAAACAACATTAGAAAAAAGATGAGGTTAGGCACAGAGTCAAGTAATAATCTTCAATTTTGAACCATTCAATTTCTTCTACTAATATAACTATACAGGTGCTATTAGCAGTACTACATAACTTGTTTTCTAAAACTTAAGCAGTAACAAACAACATTATAATCTCTCTCTCTTTTATATTATACATTATTACTTTTGCCAGCCTGCCTCTCTCTTTCTTCCATCAAACTTAACAAAACATTTATGAAGTTAATATTTAAAAATATTACATAGAAGAAAAATCTTTCATATTATATAGCTATATACCCTACTGCATGCCTGTTTTTATCATCATGCAACTTTAATGTATATAATATTTTGTGATGATGATAAACTGCAAAATGAAGCGAGTCTAGAAGAGAGAAACTAAATACCAGAAGCTCTGCACAAGTATCATCATCAGTTAACTACTAATATGACTATAAGATAGATAGAAGTAAGAAAAGGGTTAAGAAGTTAAGATAAGTCTAGTCCACTACTATTACTTTTATATATGTATATGTATATATCTATATATATTTGAGACTATATAGCGAAAAAAAAGTTGAATGTTGAATCGTTGACTGTTCAAC
>VCNE01001168.1:0-17782 GCA_009869805.1 Oncopodura yosiiana
TTCATATGATGATGATGAGGATGATGATAATAATGATGATGATGTTTTAGTTTGTGAAAATGAAGTGACACAAACATCACCACACACATTGTAGCTAAATCTCACAGGTCATCGAACTGATTACTTCCAATTATTAAAGTGTGTATTTGTTTTTGTTGTTGTTATTTGGCTTCAAATCTATGTAGGATAGATATATATTGTCATCATCAACCTTGTTATGATTATTTTCTAGATCTCTTCGAGTATCATTATGAGAATAGAGTTGAATTTTTATTTATGCATCATTTCACTTCTTTATGTTGTCACAGTTAACTTGTCCTTTTATGTACTTGGAATATGGGTCGAAACATTTTAGAACAAATCATCAAATTTAGTACTAAAGTATTTGACTAGTCGACCTTTACATTGTCAAGTTTACAGTTTTCTCCCTATTAGCACATTTGTGAGCTTAAAATCTTACAGCCAAATAAAGAAGTTTATTTGAGTGAGAAAGATATATAGCAGAAAGTGGAATTTAAATGAGCGTGATGAGGTATAACAAAATTATTTAACTAATAATCTCTCTTAATTTTCTTTTGAAGAGTGTCAAGTTCAAGAGAACAATTATATGTTTGTACAGAGAAAATCTTCAACTCTTCACTGCTATTTAATCTAGTATACAGAATATGTTTTAAATAACTGTGTTGAAGACTTTGAGATTTTGAGTTGACAATCTTCTCTTGAAAAGGAAGTGCTACAAAATACATAACCTAAAGTATGCATGATGTACTAGAGAAAAGTACTTAAATACATTTACTACGTTGATAGTACGTGTAAATGGTTTAAATGTTGTTTTTTTTAAAATTCTCTCATTTTCAAGAGTCTTACATCTTCTTATATCTAACCTTATAGCTTTTGTAACCAAGTAGTAATTATCTAGCATGGGAGTTGCACATGTCATGTTTTAATAGTGTTGTGTGGGTATTGATAACTTGTGCTTACATTTCAACATTTCATTTCATAAGCATTTCATTCACTTCAAAAAGAAAAAAAATAACGAGTTGAAAGTCACAGGAGTTGATGTTACTATATATTTGTGGCAACCAGAAAAACTTTTAAAAATCTCAAATTAAAATTCATTGCACAAGTCTGTTGTTGGTTGAAAATTTTCGAAATTATAGCTCCGACAAATTTTTTTGAATATTGAAGAAAAGTCGTGTAGATCAAAGAAGAACTCAAGTACGCCCACAGTAATTTGCTAAGACTTGATAAACAGTTGATGAGGATCGAGAAACATGAATTAGTGATGTAATAAAAATGCCGCAAAAATGTGCAAAACTCCCTTTTTGTAATATGATGACGACACTGGTCTGAACACATTATTCATATATAACTTCATTTAGACTAAATCTGAGCACATATATATATATTTCATGTTTACTTGACATATAGATTCTCAGAGTCAACGATGAGAAATTTCTTTTACGACTATAACTTTAATATTTTAGAATCAAGTTAACTCTCAACACCCGCATCATAATTATCTCAGGGCAGACTAATAAAATAGGAATGAGAATCCATATGAAGCCGATATGGCTCATCAGTGATCATTAGAGAGAAAGCCTCTAGAGAGAGAGAGGTGATGAGACAAGATGCTCATCTTTTCCTGTTCTTAGCTAAAATATTTATGTAGTGGCTAAGATAACATTATTGTACGTGGGTTTGTAATTCTATTGCACTAAAATGTGTATAATATTACTTTACTAGTGTGTCTTTATGCGGGTTCTAACTCTCTTTAAGATATTGGTATAGGAAGAGGAGAGAGAGATGATACATGTGATGATGATGAGGATTCATTTCTGATAGTTTGAGAAGAGTCAAATCTTATGAGAACCAATTTAATTACTTGTGCGGCAGCAGGTCACGACTGTAGCAAACTTTGATTAAATCCTATATTACTAAAGCATAAAGTAGTTATAATCTGTCCATTCTTTATTCTGTGCTCTCTCCGTCTCCTTCTTACCGGCACATTTGAGAATTAGAAGCAAAACGAAATATTATTAGTTGGCCTTTCATACACATATATTATAGCTGATTACAGAAATATACGACTTACTACAACCTGAGCGACATGACATGTTGTTAGTGTTGTTGTTGTTAGTACTTACATCATACATACTATACTTGTTGTTCTTGTGTTATATTGAGAAAAGATTTGAACTCTTCTTTCATCAGTGTATCATATTTTGTTGAGCACACTTGTATACCAAGGGAACGTTGTCAATTCGCAAACGAATATTTAGAAAAACTACATAGATATTAAAGCAAGTCCAAATGTTTAAGTCAAATGATCCTGAGTTGACAACATTCCCTTATTATTGCTAGTGGTTTGTTTCAATTCATTTGTTGAGCATATATAATATTTTACTAGTTTAGCAATGTATTAGTCTCACTGCACTCGACCTAACAATAGTTGCTTTACTATATACATGTCATGTTGAGAGTTGTAGGCCCACATTGGATAGCATTAAGTCATATATATTATAATGTGTAATTAGGAGGTGTACAAAATACTCTTTTCATAGTGAGTTGTTGTTGTTGTTGTTGTAGTGGTCACTCGTAGTAAAGTGGTATGGTGTGTACACGAAAAATACAACATATAGTAAACTGGTAAGTGAGGAGGAATTTTGGAATGTGCCAGCCACAGAGGTTAAGGAATTTCTAACAAAAGCACGTAAAGAGCAAGCTAATACACTGCTAAAATGTAATATAATAAGAGAGCACATATCTCTTTAAACATGAGATGAGTACAAATATGATTATGATGTGCATTGCATTTAGTCTTAACGTGTTTTCTTTTATCCTTATTTGTAACTTTGTTTCTAATTGTGTTAGAAATTCCTTTGACAGTAATAATAATATATACATTTTTGGCTCTGGTCACTTGTTTTGATGTTGATACTCTCTTAAGTAAAATTATGGTGTCGTAGGTTAAGATTTGTGTATACTCTATATATGACGAAGAAATGACAAAAATTTCATCCATCATATTTTTTTATTCTGACCTTGTGTTGTACTAAAGTGGTGTCTATTAGCCTCTTTAGTTATAAAAAATAAAAGTTCCAAGTGACTTACTCAGTTTCATTACTCAAGAAGCTATGCAACTGACTGTTTGAATTAATTCATTTCTTATACACTGTCACACTGGACTCTCATCAAAAGCAAAGCTATGTCGAAACTTCACATTAAGCAATTCCTGGTATCACTTGCTTTCTCTATATGAGTATTGTATCACTGATTGATTTGATTTATAAAAATTACTAATTATGGAATGATCAGTAAGATTCTTTATGTTGTATAGTAATATTGTAAGGAGATAAGCCCCAATACTTTAATTTTTTGAGCCTTGATTCCACGACATTACATCACACTTGGGAAATAGTCGACTATTGTCCACAAATCAGATTAATGACTCAATGACAGATCTACTACTCCTATCCTACTTTTCTCTTATGCAATTCAATAGTACAGAGCTCAACGCAATGAAGGGAATGAATTGATTAGCAAAAAGAAGCTGAAAGTAGGCAAAAGTGATTGGAAATGTTTCACAGATCTAAGGAAAGAACTAAGTTATGATCTTCTTTAAAATTCAGAATTAAATCTTCAGACCATAATGTTAACTTTTTTGACCGTTAGCTAAAATGGTTAGTTCTTGTGTATTAGAAACTCATTTAATGTAGAATATATATTACCAAAATTACTTTGTCCATTACGACAGCCTATAAATTTCAATGTTTATTTCTCAACTTGTTGTCTAAACAAAATTAGAGCAACTTTTACAAGTTTGTGAAAAAAGAAAGAGTACGTAGTATGATGACTTACTGTACGTGAGATGTAAAGTAGCAATAAATGTTCCAAGATATGTTGAAAGCAGATGAGCTCGTCGATTCTGCAATACTAAGGAAGTATACGACCGCTTAAGGAATTAGATTTTACTTTGCACATGTATTATTTTGTGCTAATTGTGCTGAGTCAATTATTCTTCATATAATATGAAAATAAATTGACTAAAATAGATGAAATGTGTAGTTTGTGTATAAAGTGCGTAAAAGGAAACTACTAATGTTTTGGATGATGTGCAATTTGGAAATAGTTGGTAGTAGACTGTGAGTCAGACGAATATGCTTTTCTTGAGTTAATAAATAAACAACAAACAGTGTGTATAGTATGGTGTTGTGGTAGGTTAAGAAGCGTAAAGGAAAAAGTCACTGTTTCCTGGCAAAAGGCCGCAATTTTGGCTTCAAGTTTGATTATACTTGGCTATGAGATTGATTTGGCCCGGCCAGCAAATGCACTTTTCTAACTCTTACTTTTTTTTCTTATACATTGGCACTTGTTACGACTTGGAGTTGTTGCTCAACACACGCATATATATATATATATAACTATATACGCATTGCATTGCAACTGCAATTTACATTTTGTTGATGAGCATATGCCAAATTCCTTGGAAATATGTTTGTGTGTAAAGGCCGTCTGGATTTTTTTGTATACAAGAAAGAGAAGAAGAAGAAGCAAAGAAATATTGAGATCCAGCCAAAAAAACTTAACTTGTGGAATCAAAATTTATTACTTGCCCCTCACTAGTATAAATATTCTTTTTTCTGTAAACAAAATATCTCCCGTTTTAAGAAGTTATACATATAAAATTAAATACTTGATTAGTAAAGAGTTGCAAGTTGCTCTTCTTTCTTCATATGGTGGCTAAGCATGTATATCTAATTGCATGGATGACTCTACATCATGATATCTTATATTATAATGATACAGTATTTGGTATTAAATCATATAGTGTGGTTGATGAAAAAATCTTTGATGCAAGGGAAGAAGGTAGTTGCTCATTTCATGTCGAGCTTTGCTACATATAATATATTTTTGACAAGGGAAGATTTTAGAGAACCACATGCGTGTCCATTTTGCATTGATCTATTTATTACATAAGAAGAGGTGGGATTAAAAGCTGAGAGCCTTTCCTTGAAAAATATGATATATGGCATAATAGCAGGAGGTACGTACTGTCCATTCTTCACAACAAATCACTCATTCATCATTTGTTATGACTCTGGGGAAATGTGAGAACTTATTGTTGATAATTTGAATATTTTACATTGTTTTATATGGGTGATAAACTAAAAAGAATTTCAGCATAGAATTGGGAAAAATTGAATCAGTCTACTCACCTCTGTCTTGTAATAAAGTATAAAAAGCAATGAATGACATAAATTTCTTGTCATGCATCACATACTCTATGCTCAATTTACTTTTTCTTAAGGATTTGTTCTGTGCAGACGAGTTGTTGATTGTTATCAATTACATAGTAGTTGCAAGTTTGTGTAGAGAGGAAGTAGAGGAAATTCATCTTGCAGATTGGTCAACTGATAATAGCAAGAACAGATGCTCTAACCCTACTACAAACATATACTACATTTGTATTATATGAAACTAGAAGTTTAGCACAAAACTTTATATGAGCTCAATACAAAATATCTATTTAGTACTTTGGATTAGATGAGAAATCTAGAAATAAGCAGCATAGAATATGATATCACTAACCAGTGAGTTTTTTAAGTATATAAAGCAAGAATAAATGTCATTTGAATGTCTTTGATATACATAAGATTGAACTCATTCGTCACCCTCGAGAAATAAATTCCCATCATTAGAAATAGATTTAATGCTTCCTTTCATTTTTGGTTCTGCTAAAAACATTTTTAGTATTTCTACAAATTCCCATCATACTATGGACGCACCCTTCAAAAGAGAAAACAATGATTCTTAATCTCTTATGTGTAAACCTGTTCTTGTATTAACTAGCATTTAGTAAAGCATTTAGCATTTTGTCGTGATGAGTGATTTGGTGTAGTGATTTACTCTTTCAAAATTCTTAAGTAATTGCTAGGTCATTTATTAGCAACTAATAATTTTCTATAGTGGACATTAGAGGATTGTATTGAAGCTTCTGATAGTCGTATATATACGGTGAAATGGTGGTGGTGGTTGAAAAAGAGTAGAGACGAGAACTTGTGAGTCGTCGGAGGAAGGAAAAAGCTTAGCTGAGAGTTTGGTGCCTCCTGATTTTCAGTTCTTTCAGTATTACTACACAGGACACGAGAATAACACAGACTCAGAAAAGACTTTGAGTTTTTGTAGCTTTACATTACTTAGCCAACTTCCATGTACATTTCCTTCAAGACGACTTGTTCTTCTCTGTAACCTACACACAAACACAACTAGTTCATCTTGTTCTTCACTTTACTCGTGTCCTCACTCTCTTTCTCTTTTCTATCTTTCTCTCTGTGTGTCTCTCTCTCATTTCTTCATTCATTCTATATAGTCCACTCTTTACACACTTGACATGACAAACTCAACAGTCACCACACATTCCAATCCTTACTTTTAACTACTTACCTTTACTGTTGAAGAAAGAAAACATCTCTCTCTCTCACACTTTCTCTTTCTGTGTTGTCCAGTGTAAAGCTGGTTGAACTTTGTCCTCCTATAGATTTGATCTGTGTCAACTTCTTGTGTTGCTTGTGAGTTTTCTAGTGTAATTTTTACACTCTACTCTTTCTCTCTCTCTCTCTCAAAGTACGTTTGAAATCAAATCGCGACCTACAACTCTAAATTCAGAATTTCTTTCTATTACTACTACAAGTCAACTCAAGTCAACGAAGCAAGTAAAAAAAAGGACCACTGGTCTTTTTTTACACACATCATTCTCTCTCTCTTGTGCAGAGCCCTCTTCTCTCTATCTAGTTTTTTTATTCCTATATAAACTCATCAAGACTAAGTGACACACAAACATCACACCCCGTTCCATCCGACGTTCAGTTCAGAATACTAAACCACCACTGAGGGCTCAAGTGGATTTCTCAGACCTTGCTTCTGAGTTTACATGGTCCTACAAAAAGAGACTTTTTGTTTCTCTCAAAGACAACTACAACTAAACGTCTTGTTGTTGTTAACAGTTCTCTCTGGGTCTGATGTAGTTGTTGTATAGAAAAAAAGTGGCGAATGAGGGGAATTTTCACTGGTTCAGATTGAGTATATACGACTTAAGAAAGTAAAAAAAACTAGTATACACACTAGACCATCACGTCGATCATATGATGATGAACCTGAGATGAGATGAGAGTAAACTGAATATCACAAAGTCTTTTCTTGACTCTCGACCTCTCTAGAGAGTGTTGAGTTGTTTTGGACTTGAGAGTCGACGAGAGTGGTTTGCTTCTTGTTACATAGTCAAAAAATTGGGACCATAGAAGTAAAGCAAAGCATCATATATCTAAGAATAAGATATAAAACAAGTGATTTTGGACAAAAAGTAGTAAAGAAAGTCAATGTTGTTGATGTTGACTCATCAGCTCACTTTTGACTTTTGCAACACTCTTGTGTTTTGTGTGTCCTCTCAAGAAGTATATCATATATAATGGCCAATGTTGTCATAATATAAATTTTAGCATCATATTATTATTATTATACTTGCAATATTAATTGTTCTCTTTTCTCGTGAGACTTTGTACTCTTCTAAAATAATTGTGACTGATTATAATAAATAATTGTGAGTTTTGTAGTGTGAATCAGATCAGAAGCAAATATTAAAATAAAACTGGGGAAAAGTGCGACTAACTCTATAAGCTTTATTATTGGTTTTTTTGGCATGTGAACATCAACATTGTGCAGTGAATATACACGTGCCTATGTTCTGCCCATGGTTGATATTAATAGTGCCAAATGTTTTACATTACAGTACACATAATAATAATTCAACAGTACTAATGTCAATGACAACAATTAGCTAGTTAAGTGAGACTACTGTGTGTTGTTGCAATTTTTTGCAAGTATAGGAACAAAACTTGAAATAAATTAGAGTTGTAATAGCTATATACAAACAAGTCGTCGTGTGTGACAATTAAGAGTTGACATGATAGAAGGTTGAGTCAAAAGTCTCTGTTGTGACAGAAAAGAGTTTGTGTTGTTAATTTTTTAATGGTGCACACAGCATTGTTGTTGTGTGCTTATTCTCTTGTTCAAGAAACCAGTTAGAGTAAAAGTTGCTGCCATTTCTCATCACTACTTTATCGACTTTGTCCACTCGAATTCCATCAGTATGGTAAGGAGAGACATGACGCAAGCGATCAGTATCTAATTTGTAATAAGTCTTAGTCAATGTTCATGTAAACATTATTTAATTCCTAAGTTGATTCACATAAACTCACTTAAAATTTATAGTTTGCTACTACTGATAAAGTTAGCGAAATATGCACCGGCTTCCAATGATAAACCTGAGAAAAAAGGCTAACTCTTACATATTAATACAAAAAAATTTAGTGAAAAGAAAAAGGTGGCTAATGTATTGCTCATTATGTGACTAGCGGAAATAAGTATAGAAATGAGAGACAAGTAAAGTAGTCAAAACTGTTTTGAAATTTTGCACACCGTCTATCACCAGCAGGAATACAACACTCCAGAATACGTTGGTTTTTGCTCATGAGATAATATTCTTAAATATTACATATTCTGTCTTCTTCCTTTCAAATTCAAGGGTTCAAAAAAGACAAGATGTAAAAAGACGTAATGTGTGTATTCATAGGAAAGTAGGTGTGCAGAGTTTGCTGTTTGAGCGGCATGAACTCAGCTAAATTTAGCATTGACTACTTGAAGTAGTACAGAAAAGAGTAGCATCATTAGTTGCTGTTCTTCTTCTATCTTCCCAAAATCTGCACATCTGAAGGCTACTACAGCAAGGCATAAGCAACATATTTATATTGCAGACATTTGTGTTCCCCATGACGTCTCCCTCAACTTCTCTTCTCTCTCGGTTTTTTCCATGGTTTAAAATGGATATGGAGAGAATTTCTTTAAACTTTAGTTAAACTTATTCACTCTAATGTACCTTATATTTGGATGAAGAAACCAAGTTGTTAGACGTCATCCTCTCATCCTCTGATGTAACAAGATTAACATAGTACAATATGAAACTGAACTTAGACTCATATATGTATACTATATAATGTGTATATGAGCTCGTTTCGGTTTTTTTTCCTTACATGTTCCGTTTCTAATTCTTTCACATTTATTATATCTTGTAAGTCTACTTACTCACAAAAACGGAGAATTAAACATTTGAGTGAGTTTATATGATTTGCTTATCGAGAATGTTTCATGTGGGGGTAAAAGTCTGGGGCAATTTAGAACATTTACTAGAACTCTTCATATTGATTTTTTTAGCAACTGATTCTTAACTGGGAGTTCTAGTTGAGTCCTGTATATTTTGACTGTTGATAAAAAATACATATTTTTAATGTCAGCATTATTTATTCATGACAAAATGTTGTTAGTTTACATGAAGCACCTTTACCAGAGAAATGTGTATTGTCAGACACAAATTTCTGAGAATATGACAGTTTATGATATATAGAACTATATAAATATGTATTCCCTTCCACTTGACTCGTGGGCAGTGTATATGTACATATATAATGAAGTGTGCAAGTAGTATTGTCGTCACATTCCTTGTAGTTGCTTACAATAGGCAGAGAGTCTTGCATTAATTTACGTAAGACAAAATAACTTAGATAGGTGAAACATTTAGTAATATGAGCATTCTTCGACAATTTCATGAGCAAGAGAGATCTAATTGTCAAAGTGTAATTGAAATTGTAATGAAATTTCCACCTCGTTTTGAGATTGATGTGAGTAGTATCATTGGTGTTAGTGTAACAATATTTATTATTGATTTATAACATTTTATAAGTTTAACTAATTTGTATTTTTTTCTAAACTATTTATTTTAGGATGAATTCCATCCATTTATCGAGGCATTGCTACCCTACGTCAAAGCTTTCTCCTACACCTGGTTCAATCTTCAAGCTGCCAAACGAAAGTATTTCAAGAAACATGAAAAAAGAATGTCTCTTGAGGAAGAAAGAAGATGCAAGGAGGAATTGCAGGTGAGTTGTTGATTTATTTTTGTTGTAGTGTAAAAAACATATCATTCCATTACAATGTTGTAAAAAAGTCAAATGTCAAAGGTTACAATACTCACCAAAAACATTACGTATTATATTTAAAATTGTCATCATGTGGCATATCTTATAGAATAGCTATGTATCTGACAAGGGAATTTTGTCAACTCACAAACTCAAAGAGGAGGTATATGTGCACATTCATTTGGTTTTTGTTTTGAGCTATGATCAGAATTATACGATTTTTATATTGTTGTGACTAAATGTTGAAGTATTTTTTGGTCAGCAAGTTTTTAGATGAACTTTTGCAATAGTATAGTCAAATGATAAAATAAAAATTACTTTTAAAACAGATTTTTGTGAATATTTTAATTAAGATTGTATAGAATTACAAGAAGTTGACACAAATGTAGATAGTACAAAAATACGAAAAGATAAATAATGCATTGATGTCTTTATGGAAACTTCAATAATGAAAGAGTAGGTTGGAGTGTAAGACCTTGTCCAGAAAACAGTGTTGAGTATATAGAGTTGACAACATTTCCTCGCAAGCGCGTCTCAATATGTATGAGTTACGGAAGAGTGGAAGAATATAGTGCACCTCTTTATATTTTTATACTTTGAAGGCTGTGCAATAGTAGCACAACAGTTCAGGTTAAAAGAAATGTGTTGTTGTGTTCAAAAGACAAAAATAGATGAGATGGTCGTCTTATACTTTTTGTTTCTGAAACGCAATTTACGAGCGATTATGAGTTCTTCATATTGGTTGGAGCCATTCTAAAGAATTTCACTTTAGCAGCTAACTGATTTTCATAATTAGACAAATCATAAAGTTCATTATTATTAGCAAATCCTTGTCGTTGCATGATGCCCCAAAGTTAGCGTTTGCTTAAGTCACTTATACTTGCCTGCTCACTTCTTTTTACGTTTTCTTCTCAATTCCCTAAGGTTCTTTTAGAAAACGATAGAAACAGTACTTGAGTTTGCTTTAATGGCTAGCTGTGAGTTGAGTATTGACCATAAAACTTGGAACAAAGACCAATCGAGTCCACATTACACATACATTGTATATTTACTACCTCTGCTTTATACTCCCTACTGGCTATCGTATCGGTCTAAAGTGTCATAAATTTGTTTTACTAGTCACAGTGATGATCTGACTCAATTCTCCTATACATGTTATTGTTACATTGTTCAAAACACTATCAAAGAGAAAAAGAGAGAGAGAGAACAGTTGTTTAGCTTCAAGTTTTTGATGAATCATATCTAGTGTTGAGATACGTACAATCAATCAACATATAATAATAACCCCCTAAGATGATATTTACTATTGAGAGTTTTTGTTTTTCATTAAAATTCCTCTGAATTTTCTGTTCAAACTTCATTTTTTGACTCAATTCAATTTATGATCATGATATGTTGACGAAGAATGAGAATAAGAGAGATTTTTTAAAAAGTTTTTAAAAAGCAGTTCTGGTTTCATATTTGCCCTTGTTGGCTTATTTCTATGACATGTTGTAAAATATATATCCTAGGTTAAGAGAGCACAGAGTTGTTTTTTAACATTGCATTATAATACACAAGCCACATATTATATGATTCATATAGTAATGTACATCAAATCACTTTGCTCATTTTTTAATACTCTGCACTCTCTTTAACAAAAAATGCACCGTTTGCAATAATTTCAGAGGATTTTTTATTACCTTCAACTAAAAAGTCGATAGAGTACATTGGAAAATCATGTCGTTTAAACTTCGTGGAAAGATGTGTCACACATATTTTAAATTAAGAGTACATTATATTATTTGTCTTCTTCCTTGTATAATGTTTTTATACATAGTTATTTTGTACAAACTTTGAACTTTTGATGACTATATATAAGTCTTGTTGTTCATCATGTATGTTGACCATTATGAATTGTATAGAAATTTGCATTCGTTTCATTTTAATGTTATTTCCATCGAAGTGTTTAAATGAAAGAGGTGGCATGATAAAGTTATAAAAAAACACATTAGTATTTGAAGGTCATGTTCCAAAGGTCGCTAACTGATGTATAAGTAATCAAAATGTAAGAATGTAACGTAACACTGCGTCTCTAACTTTCATATTTTGTCATATGGACAGCACATTTTTTAATTACTACACTCGAGAGTTTTTGTATTTACTATATCTCTTGAGTGTTCTTAAGTGGGGGCTGAAATAAGATATGATGAAGGTATTACATATAAGTAGCAACCAAAGAAATATTGTCAACTTCAAAGCCTACAGTAGCCTACGTAAAGTTAAATAACCTTTCATTGAAACACAAAAACAATTTAGAGTCAATTCAGTAGTCAAAATATAATCATAAAACTTGGCATTAATTTTGTTTACCTAATATGAGCAATAAGCTACACATATAAATCCATCAGTGTAAAATATCATTTTACTTTATTCTCCTCCATTTCATTTTGAGTCTATCATTTTTCATCCTATATTTTTATTTTACGTGTATTGTACATAAATACTTTACATATTTCCTAAATCTGATATATTGTACGACAGCTTATATAGTCTAATGCATTGTATTGTCTTGTGTTGTCAGTGGTAGTGAAAATACAGTAAAATAATGTTGACTTGGCACTCGACCAGCAGAGTGGATGAGTACTATGAGAAACAGAGAGAGCATCAAAGAAAAAAGATATGAAGAGTGTCTTGCATGGATTTATGTATATTGAAATACTCTCCTCACTTCTCATATGTGTATAATGTACTTATTGTATTGTATTTCTAATGTCTTTCACTCGTATGCCGTTTCTTAAAAGACGGCATCATCAATGGCAAAATGTACGTAAAGACTGGTCTGCAAAAGAAAGACAGAAGAAAAGACAATTGTGTGTCTCTCTATAAGTATAATTTTCACTTGGTAAACCTAACTTTGAGGTAGAGATTATTAGAAGAAACTTAAACGTCAAGTTTTCTCTATAGTAAAGTAGAGTATATAGGAATTTACATTTGCAGTTCACAGTTGTCGAAGGAATCTACGTGTGAATGAAGGATGATGTGGATATTATTATGCATATTGTATATATATATATATATATTCTTTACATAGACTTTTGGCTCCCGACTCAATTCTCAATACATTAGTGTAGTTTGAAGAAGATAGAGATATGAAAAGTGTACATGAGAAGAATTATGTCTCTAGTCTTTATGGAGTAGAGCTAATAGCCATATAGTCTCGGAGAATGAGTATAAGAGCTAAAAGTGAGGAAGTAAAAGGAAAAGCAATACTCGGTACAAAAGTAATTTTTATGCTACAAGCACACAATAAAGATAGAGAGAAGAAGAAGAAGGATAGAGAACTATATATATGTGTGTATTATATACGACTTGTTTCAATTGCTAGTTTTGAACCAATGTTTAGTGTAGTGAGATGATGATGTGGTTTGGTTTTTAGTTTAAGGTGTATGGTGTGGAAGGTATTGAGGATATATATACACTAACAAGGAGAGACTCAGGTTATTTGAGTCGTAAATTTAATATTGATTAGGTTTAAAAAGTAATTTTTTGATTCCACAATTGTGACTTGCATCTCTTACTAACTCTAAAAATTTGTTACTGAAAACAACTGGGATTTTGGATAGAGAAACCTCGACAAGCGCCTCTCCCAATGATAAAGTAAATGGAGTGAAGCGTCATTTTTTCTCAATGCTAGAAATAATTCTGGAATCTGAAACTAGTTTTTTTTCTGAGTTTTTTAAGTCACTACTAAATTCTCGTGTTAAACAACCTGAGCTTCTCCTCATAAGTCATCCAATTCAATGTGTGTGTGCTTACTTTAGCTTCTCTTCTAATGTCATATGTAGCGACAAGAAGTTTTTGCTAGTGTGCTCTCCTTATTCATATCTAGACCAGTAACTAAAAACCGAATCTCTATATATAATATGCCCGTTACATTATTTCATCTAGAGCAAGGAGGCTGTCAAAGGAAAGGTTCTCAACTCACAATATTTTGCTCATGTTGGTCATTTAAAGTAAATCTGTATGATATGTGAGTTGTAAGACTTCCCTTAAGTTTGGTGCAAGAGCTAATAGTTAGTTTTAGATTTGCTAGTTTTATAGTTTGCTTGCACATACTACATATATAAGTTATGAGGAGCTGCTAATGTGTATGTGGTACAGAAGTGTATTTCTAGTAAAGAGCCACGTAGTCTCCTTTTGCTCTCCTTGGGTTTAACTCTGATGTCCTCATGTGTGATGATAATACACTATAATATAATGGAGCATGTTAATATTATTATGTGTATTTCCCTCTCTTTAATGTTTGGATAGTTGTGGAACGATGTGTGGAAATTATTGAAACGGCTCGTGTAAGAGTATATGCTCAGTGATGTAGGTTCATCTTATAACTTACACAACCTAGTATAAGAAAATCATAGACTAGAGCAGCTATATAGTACACAGTGTATTTGGAGAATTAACAGCATATTACTTTTCCAATAACATAACAGTCCAAGATAAGAGTCATGATGGCATTTAGTGCAAGTCTATGGATCAAGATAGGATAGGAAAGCCAAAGCAAGAGATGAGATGATGGGGTACTAAATGTAGTAAAGTATAAAATATATGTAGCGCTAGAAATTTTCTCTTGTGCCCATACCACTGCAACGAAACCAAACCACCACTACCACCAGTTTCTATTGTACTCTTTTAGTGATATGTGCTATATATCATAAATAATGTAAACTATGAAATACCTACCCTTTCTATCGAATGTCACCGAAAACACACTTTTGCAGAAAAGGGTTAGCTAGAGTTTAGATTCTACTTGCGGATGAGAAAATGCAATGCTTACTAATTATTTCCTGTAATGATTTCTATATGTGAACAGCTTTCACATTTTTTGTAAGAAAAAAGAAGAATTATTTTAAAAACTACAATTGTCATAATAGGCAAGCATCATAGAACTTTAACTATTGCATTGGACTGTATTGTGTTTAACACAATGTTTTCTCCCATCTTGCAAGAGTATGTATAGTAAGAAGACGACGGGAGTTGAGAGATAGTTGGTGAAATGTGAAATAAAGAAGCGAATGTCATTCCGATACGCTACATAATAAAACCATGTTGTTGTCTTGTCGTATGATCATGAACCATTATGTGTAGTATGTAGTAGTATAGTAGCAATGTGCAGTCAAATGTCTCAAGACAAGATGAGAAGATGGGAGGTCGTCCTTTCCTCTAGATAGACGAGTCTGAAGTCTCTCAGTCAGTCTTAGCTGCTCTACTACACTTTAACTCTTGAGCTGTTTTTTTCTTCTTCTTCTTTTTCTGTTCTTCTTTTTCTGTTCTTCTTTTCGATTTTACTCACATGGTAAAGAGTAACTTTGTAGTTCCTGCTAACATTAAATTGATGCAATCCACATGCAGACCAGAGTACTTCTTTGCTTTTTCCCTACATGACACTGTCTCATGAATTGTTGTAGTAAACTAACAAGGGAAAGTTTTCTACTCAAGATACTTTCTTTTTGCGGAAAGATGGTGTTCAATGATTAAAATGACGTCAAGTAAGTTAATATTTGCCAGTTGACAACTTTCCGTTAGTATATACCTCCTTCAACTTTTTCGTTTCTGACGGTTCGATTCAGAGATTTCGGTTCGTAGTAGAAATAATAATACATTTGTACAACATTACCATAATGTCATTCCATGTTGAAAGCAATGCACTATTTGCTACCATAGTACTAACATGTGTATAATAATAATATGTGGCGTAGTTATTGTCAGAGAGTATTCTATGTATGCAAACTTGCATTTTTCTTTCGTTTCTCTTTTTTTTCTTTTCTTTTTATCTCTGTAGCCAAACTTTGTTCACATACACCATAGCATTATTCTATGAAAAAAGTTTAAAAAAATAAACCAATGTTGTTGTCGTAGTCTTAGTAGACTTGTTGGAGCTGGTAAAAACTCTTCGTCTAGTTCCATGCGTTAATTATGCCTTGTAAGATTCTTCTGTTTTTAAAGTTTTTTTAGAAGAGACAAAAATTATTTTGGTAAAACAAAAATACTACAGATATTTTTTGGAAGATTTGTTTGTTGTTGTGGTTTGAAGGAAAAATAGAATGAGATTGTGGGAAAGAAGAAGTTCATATGTAACAAATTGCTTTGTCCGTATTTATATGATCTTTTTGAGGGGACGATTCTGGTCGAGTTATTACATTCTACTATACTGTTGGAGTCAAAGATCCAGAGAGAGAGAAAAAAGACGACACAGAAGAGAAGAGTCTTATATCTTTGATTCCAATCTTGTCACCAGGATTTATTTATAATACACTTACTTTTTTAGTCCAAAGCGCAAAAGGTCTCTCAATGCAAAGAGATACTACAAGTAGTGCAGTAGTACACAAAACACTACTTGTGTTTCAAAAGCAACATTCAATTGGGATGAGTCTGGGATTATTATTACTAGCAAAAACAACAGGGTGTGACATTTTCTCTTTTCTTAGGCAAAAGTGTATTATAGGGATGAGTTAAGAAAAAGGGTTGCTCAACTTGCACGCGCCTTCAGATTTTATAGAAGAAATACTTGCATGCAAAAATCTCTATCTCTTCTTTTTGGTTTTTTTGTCCCATTTACTTTACAACTGCCGTTGTATAGTTGTGTGGATAACTCCTTATAGCCTATATAGTAGTGACTACAAGTCTTACTTAGAATGAGACTTGGGCAGTAGTAATATAAATACAGAGTCCAAAGCGTACTTAGAGGGTATATATTAAAACTAAGTTATAGAGTTTCATTGGGTTTTTAGGAAAAAAGAAAGAGAATAGAGAGAGAGAATCTCTATTCACACAGAAAGGGATAGAAACAGAAGAAACTCAAAGAGTTGCAGTGCACACATATATATATATATAGGAAAATGGGAAGAAGAAGAGTATGAGAGACATAGAGTATAAATTTAGTTGTGTAAGTAAAGTTAGAATATAGCAAATAATATCTTGTCCGACATGAGAGACTCTCTTTCTCTGCCTACGACCCTGTGGTTTGCTATAGCTTTTGCTTCTTGCTATCACAAAAGTGAATTTATGTATTCTGCAGCCGATGTGTCACGCTTCAATTAGATTAAACCCATTGCTTGCATTGGTACGGTCCGTTTACAGTTTCCTGATAATATTATATATGAGTTACGCTTCTAAACCACCATATACCACACACTATTTTTACATTTAATATCTTACTTCTTATTCGTTTTCTTCTTCTTTTTTCTGATATGCTTATATATACGTATCGTACATAGAGAATGACTTTACATTTGAGATAATCCTAAAAATATACTTTTTAATTTAAAAATCAGATTAATGAATACACATTTATTTACAAATAGTTATACAGTTTTAGAGTCAACCAAATGAAATCCACCTTTTTCTATTTTGCTACTCAAGATGTAACTTAAATCGTGTATCTATATATGCATTAGTTTCACTTTCTACGTCGTATTAGACGTAACAAGGTACAATGGTTGGTAAATCTACAATAGTCCTCTCTCTATCACCGTAGAATTACTACACGAATGAAACTCACTGCCACCACCACAATGAGAGAGAGAGAGAGACCCGAGAGAAAAGGTAATGTAGCTGAGTAGGAAATTTGTCGAGTTCGTAAATCACTGCGACTCAGTAGCTAGCTTCTACTTAATCAGCAGCAATTGCTCGAGAATCACAGAGACCATTGACACGCCTATCTGTGACCATCGTATGGACAATTTCCATTTTCCACTTGCTCCTCTTATGTT
>VCNE01001169.1:0-12486 GCA_009869805.1 Oncopodura yosiiana
TTACTTCAAAATTTAAGTACTGAAAGTTTAACTGAACATCCTGAGACTGCTAATAAAGAGGACACAATTGAAGAGTCTCAAGTGTCTCCAGCAATAGAAGCTAACGATTGTCTACTTCCACTAGTACAAGTCTCGTCTAGTTCTAGTGCTACCAATACTAACGAGAATGATATTTTGCTTTCTGAGATCAATGTTTCAGCTAATCCATCCACAACAGCTATATCAAATGAAGTTTCTTCATTATCA
This sequence comes from Oncopodura yosiiana, assembly GCA_009869805.1. Lineage (NCBI taxonomy): Eukaryota > Metazoa > Arthropoda > Collembola > Entomobryomorpha > Oncopoduridae > Oncopodura > Oncopodura yosiiana. Next base: position 247 of record VCNE01001169.1, read on the forward strand.
GATACTGTTTCAATTAATAATTGTCCATTACAACAAAACTCGTCCAGCTCTAACAACAGTGCCACAAATAACGAAAATAATACTTCAGAAACTCAATCAACAACGAATCAAAATCGTGTCCAACAAGTAGCCACTGCCGTTTTCAATGAAATTCCTTCATTATTAAATGATGCTAGTATTAGTAGTGGTGTCCAATCACTCTTGAAGGCATTAAACTTACCATCACATTTGGCATCTATTCCGTCTATGATACAAAATGACTCCAAAAGAACAAATCTACCAACCATGCCTTCAGAAAGTATCATGCCACAATGTTCAAGCCCTATGCTGCGGCAGGATTTTACTCTTTCATTTTCTGGAGCCGTGCTACCAACCAATGCAAAGAGTAAGAGGAGTAAGACTATCAAAGAAAAAAGTAAATCAGCAACATCAAATAATCCTTCCAAGAAAAATAATGAGACTCGTGGAAAATCGGATTATTCTCAAAGGAATGATTTCCAAGCCAAAGATTCTTCATTTCCTAAAAAATCTCTTAGAACATTTAAACCACCTGATCATATCACAGAGCAAAGAAAGAAGTTACCTATTTACGCTTATAAAGACAAGTTTCTTGAAGTATGTAAATAAAACTTTTGGAGTAAAGCTCATTGAATTCAATTTAATTGATAATTTTACATTTAATACAGATCGTCAAAGCTAATCAAGTCGTAGTAGTAGTTGCAGAAACTGGTTCAGGAAAGTCGACTCAAATGACTCAATATTTAATGGAAGCTGGCTATGGAAAAGATAGAAAAATAATTTGTACTCAACCACGAAGACTTGCTGCTAAAGCCTTAGCCAAAAGAGTTGCTGTCGAATTTGGAACAAAACTAGGAGCAAGAGTTGGTTACAGAGTTAGATTTGAGAATTGTACTGAAAATACAACTGTAATTAGGTATGCAAAATGTATCTACAAAATAAGTAGACTACATATTATAATGATAACCATGAATTTGTTTATAGCTATGTCACTGAAGGCGTTTTAATCCACGAATTAGCTAATGATCCTAATGGGAGTAATTATTCTGTGATAATCATTGATGAAGCTCATGAGAGGAGCATTAATACAGACGTTTTGTTAGGTATAATTGATTTCTATTTGTCATTTTTCTAAAACTCGTCTTATCATCTTGTACTAAAAAAACATTGTTTAACAGGATGCTTAAAGAAATCCATCAAATCACGACCAGACTTAAAAGTCATAATTAGCTCAGCAACACTCGATGCTATCAAATTTGCTGATTTTTTCAATCATGCTCCAGTTCTTGAGATGCCAGGAAGATCATACGATGTTGATATTATTTATACTCTTAGTAAACCCGATCCTGACTACCTAACTCTTACAATTCAGCAAGTTATTGCTATTCATACTTCTAAAGAGCCAGGTTAATATTCAATAAGTTACATTATAAGGTTATAAAACATCATTAATTTAACCTTAATCTATGCAGGTGACATTTTGGTCTTTTTGCCAGGACAAGAAGATATTGACTATGCCTGTGATATTATCCAAGATTCATTAAAGAAAGTCGAATGTTCTGAAGCTTTAATTCTTCCTTGCTATTCTCGCTTGCCTAGTGAGCAACAAACGAAAATATTTGAACCTCCACCATTTAAAACAAGAAAGGTTATTAATAATATCACGTTGTTTTTGTATTATTTTCTAACTGTTTTTCTTTTATAGATTGTCATTGCTACAAATATTGCAGAGACATCAATAACTATTGATGGTATTGTGTTTGTTGTCGATTGTGGACTTGTAAAGCAAGCAGAGTACAATGCAAGTGTCAGTTCTATTTCTCTTGAATGTACCACTTTGGCAACTGTTCCAATTACAAAAGCACAAGCTAAACAAAGATCAGGAAGAGCAGGAAGAACTCAAGCAGGAAAAGCTTATCGCTTATATTCACAAGAAACTTTTGACTTCATGCAAGAAACTCCTATTCCAGAAATAAAACGTCAAAATTTAGAAATGGTTGTCCTTCTTCTTTCAGCAATGGGAATTAAAGATATTCTTGAAATTTGATTTTCTTGATCCTCCACCAAGAGACGCACTAGAGTCAGCTCTTGAGAAACTTGAAGAATTTGGTGCTTTAATTCCAGACACTTGTGAACTAACATCAATTGGTCGACAAATGGCAACATTTCCATTAGAGCCTTACTTGTCTAAAATGTTGATTATGTCATCAGAATTGGGATGTTCGGAAGAAATACTTACAATTGTAGCAATGTTGTCTGGCCAAGTAGAAAAATTGTTTCGACGACCTAAAGGGAAAAGAGTAGAGGCTGATGAGAAAAAGAAAGATTTATTCAATCAAGATGAAGGAGATCATTTGACTTTACTACGAGTTTATAATTTATGGATTGAGCAGCATTATTTTAAAGGTTGGTGTAATCAGTCATTTCTTGATTGGAGAACTTTGGAAGAAGTTTATGAAATTAGAAATCAACTGTCAAATATGATGGATGAGTAAGAATTAAATAAAAAATAATTTACATTAATAACATAATTTGATATTTAATTTATCTTTGAAATATATTACAGACAAAAACTTACTCGTTCCTCGTCAAATGGAAATGCAACAAAGATACAAATTGCAATTGCGTCTGGTTCGTTTAGAAAAATTGCTTGGAGAAGTCCACTTGATAAGTTTTCATATTTCACTTTCTCCAGTCCTGGAAGCAATCCTGTTTTAGTTCATCCATCAAGTGCTCTTTTCTCAATTAAACCTCTACCAAATGTAGTCATTTACAATAGTATTATGAAAACTAAAAAAGCTTATATGACCCAAGTGCTACAAATTGAACCAGCATATATACGACAATATGCACCACTCTTTTACTCTAAACTTTCGGGCATTCTGCCTTATTATTAAATGTTTGTATTCTATACTCTACAATATGGAGTTTACATGAATGAAAAATAAATAAAAGTATGCATTTTTATACTTTGAAATGTATATAGTTACTGGTAGTACTTGAGTTTATCACTTGCTTTATTATACAGCGTTTTAAAAATTAAATACAATTATTTCAGTTTCAGAGAAGGGGAAGCGTTAAAATTCTGCTCATAAAATTCTTGACTTCTGTATTGGTTAATTTCTCTTTAATATACGCCATGCAATTGTCTGAGAGCTAAATATATAACAAAATAATTTTTTGTCAGTAGCCAATTAAACTTTTTAAAATAATTTCTTACGCTACTAGATCCATGAAATTCAAGTACTCGTAAATGACTCATCTTACTAAACAACAAATATCCACTAATATCAGTCAGGCATTGACTTGCTCTTATAAATCCAATCCGATAATTTATTTTCAAGTACTTCAACTCTTTAAATAAAACACAATAAGTATCAGTATATAAAATAATTAATTATATGTTTAATTTTAATTATACTTTTTAAATTGAAAATTGAATCACGTTCAGTTAAAGGTGGACTCAATTCTACATGTTCCAGAAAACTGAAATCCGTCCTTTGACTATATAAACGGTTCCATTCTAATTCTTTGAGTCCCAAAAGATCAATATCCATATTATCAGAGTGTATACCTAGTGTCAATTTTTCTAAAAGTGGAAGTTGAGTCCATAACATTTTGACATTTACTTTACATTCATTCAAATGTAGAGTTGTGAGATTGGGAAAAAAATTCATTTGTGAAAAGTCATTTATACTCATTTTATTTAGAGTAATGTACTCAATAGATAATTGTTCCTTTTGTTTAATAATATCAAGACTTGATTTAAAATTATTTTCTGCTCTAAAACTATTCTCTGTTTCGACGAATCGTTGAATTAAAGTACCATTACACAAATAATTTTTCAGCTTTGGACATTGAACAGAGAATTTGATAGGATGCCACCAATCTTGCTTTATATTGAGTTTTTCCAAATTCTCACAACAAGTTGGGAATTTTAATTTAGGACCACCTTCATTATTAGTAATTAAAATAAGCTCTATTAAAAAAGTTGATTGTAGTTGTAGAAAAGTTTCCAATTCATAAAAGTAATTCTCATTGTTCTGAGGAAGGGAAGAAAGATCTTTGGTGGATTTGTCAATCGTAAAGTATTTTAGTTTCATTCCTTTTCTCGTCATTAAATTTAAAAGAGGTGAGAAATGAGATAGCTTCAACAAGTAAAGTCTCTTGTAGAGTTTTGACTTATAAATTGCTTTGAAAAAACCTTCTTGTTCTGAAGTCTCAGGTTTTGAATGCTTATTAGAAAAAGACAGACAAGTCAAATTTGGACATTTGGTAAACAAATCAGTATAAAATTCTTCAGCCACATCATCCTTATCATTTGATATTTCCAATTTTTTCAAATAAGGTAAGCAATAAGTTGTTGACGAAATAACTCCATTTGCACTAGGAAGCAAAACTTGTCCTTTAGCTAAATCAGGAGTGTCAAAAGCTAAAACTTCGAGTTTAGGAGCTCCAAATAAAACACAGTCACGAATATCTTTAAGTAGAACTTGTTCCATTTTTAACTCACGAATATTTTCACCATAATCATGATAGAATTTTGTAAAATTGATATCAACTTCAACATATGGTAGCATAGGATCTTCATCATCATCAGAAGAGTCGGAATCAAGAATACTGTTAGGATTAGGACGAATTCGGCCAACTTTAAATTTTGTAAATAAGGGATTACTCATTGAACATAATATATTAATGGACTTAGTCAATCCTTTAATTGAAAAGTCTGAGAAAGCACTGGTGAAATCTAATGGTTCATGAGTTCTTCGTATTTTAGCTACAATAATCAAGTTCCACACTGAAGAAACTAAACGATAACCATACCAGTCTTCTTGAGAGAAAAAGCTTAGAATTTTGTTAACAACCTACCAGAAAAACAATCAAGTAAAATTATTATACAAATAAATAATTAATTTGTTTACCACATAATTAGCTAATGGATGTTGCTCTATTTAAGAAAAAGCTTAGAATTTTGTTAACAACCTACCAGAAAAACAATCAAGTAAAATTATTATACAAATAAATAATTAATTTGTTTACCACATAATTAGCTAATGGATGTTGCTCTACTTGTCGCTGCTCATAAATGGATTCAGCTTGAGCCATCAAGTCTGCTTCTTCTTCATTATCACTTTCTTGCCCACTTTCATCATCAGCTTCTTCTCCATCGTCATTGTCATTATTATCATCTTCTTGTTGTATTTGTACAAATTCATCATCACTTTCAATTTCCATCATGAGAAATATTTTATTGTCATTATTCAACTTTTGGACAAAAACCTCAATTTGTCATGAAATGTAGCCTATTGAAAGCAAAGTGAGTAACGTGACAACAAAAATATATACATAGACTTTTTCTTATCGACTCATCGTCACATTTTGAGTTTTTTTTGATGATTTTTGCAATTTTGATGAAAATTCATGAATATGAAAAATGAACAAAGTAAAATGAACGCTACTTATAAAGCGCGATGAAATTCGCTCGAAGTTCAGATAGGTAGAAATGTCAAAAAGTCTAAAAATAAATATGNTGTGTCTTTTCTAAAAAAATAATTAAAATAGTTATTTCATCCAATAATTTCTAATCATTTTTTCAGTATACTAATCATGTTTCAATTTGAAGTTGATGATGGAAGTACAGCTTTCATTGAAAAAGCAGCAAAACAAGAAGAAATAGATTTTAAAGTGAACGACCGAGTTAGATGTGAAAATGACATTGGAATAATAAGATATGTTGGAACTGTTGAATCATATCCTGGTCTTTGGTTGGGAATTGAATGGGATAATCCATCAAGAGGAAAACATAGTGGTTCTGTTAATAATAAATTTTATTTTAAATCATCTGTACCTGAAGCAGCATCATTTGTTCGACCTCAAAAAGTTAAAAAAGCTAAAAGTATCATTGATGCTCTACATGAAAGATATGGATATGATGAAGATGTTATGAACTCTCTAAAAGTCATTCATGAAGGAATTAAAAAATCACCAATTTTATATTGTGATTTAAAAGTATTGGATTTGAGCTCTAGACAAATTGTTGATGTTTGTCTACCTGGTGAAATTGGAAAATTGTGTCCAAATGTTGAGTTTCTTAGTATTGCTGGCAATATTATTTCTTCTTGGGAAGCTATTGCTTCTCTTTGTAGTTCATTCAAGTATTTACAAAGATTGGATCTTAGGTATTTGATTTTTTTTTAAATTAATTTTTGAGCCCAAGTCTAATAATTTTGTATTTTATATTTATAGTGAGAATCCTCTTGCTATACCAAAAAATGATGAGCTTGAGAAATTGAGAGATACATTTTTTGCTAAATTGGATCATCTTATTCTTGGCAAAGTCAAATATGAATGGACAACTATTTTAGAAATTGCAACAGTGCTACCTGCTTTAACAAATCTACAGGTAAATTATTAAATACTTTTATTAAAAGAATGAGAAAGTATATTATTTTATTGTTGTACAGATTCCATTCAAATCGAATAATTTCAATCAATCCACCATTAAATGTTCTACAGAATTTAACCAGTTTAGATTTAGAAGGGAATTTTATTGATGACTGGCATCAAGTCTTAAAATTAAATAGTTTACAAAAACTAGAGTACCTGAATCTTTGTGGTAATCGTATAAAGACTGTACATTTTCCAGTTGATCCTGATACTACTCGTGCAAAATTGTATTACACCTTTATTTCTAAATCTAACAAGGCTGAATATAAGTGAAAACTTGATTAGTGATGTGAGTCGATAATCTATTTAATCTAATATATGTAATAAATCTAATTTTATCTCTTCTTTGAATTTCAGTGGAGATCTATTACTGAACTTAATAAATTGAAAAATTTACGAGTGTTGAGGATAGATACTAATCCTGTATTTGATTTGGAATCAAGAGAAACTAATAGACAGATGATAATTGCTAGGCTTGGAAGACTTACGGTAAGAACTTTTATAATCAAATAATGACATTCAATGTTGTAATCAATAAATCCAATTTCATTTCATTTTACTAGCAACTGGGAGGAGTGGAAATACATAGACAAGAAAAACGAGATGCTGAACTTGACTATGTCAAAAAATATTCTGCTCAATGGGTCAAGAGTGAAAATGACATTATATTTATTCAAGAACATCCAAGATTTCCTAGTCTTGTAGAAAGTAATTTTTTATATTTTAATTCGTAAAAAATTAGTGGATAAAATAATTATTGTATTTCAATTACAGTGTATGGTCGATCTGAAGTTGGAGAAATGGATGCTCAAAATCAGTCTCTAAAGTCTAACTTAATATGTAAGTAAATATCGAAAATATTTTATGAATTCTCACCTTTGGTTATTATTCAATAGCTTTGAAATTGAAACCTGAAAACACATCTTACAAGCCTTCTTCAAAATCCATAATGAGAACTATGACTGTTCAAAAGTTGAAAATGCTTATTCAAAGAATATTTAAAATACCACGAAGCATCATCATTAGAAATTACAGTTGTCAGTTCAAAGGTAATCATAAAACATCATAATAGTTTTCAATTTAACTAATTACTAATCTCTATTTTTCTCTTACAGAATCCAAACATTAAGTTTAAACTTGAAAATGAATATTTTGATTTGGCCCAATATTCTATTGAAGATGGTGATACATTAGTTTTAACATGGTAGTAACAACTATAATTTAACAAGATTGATAAATCTAGCTTATTAACATATTGCTCACACTCATGATACAATTTGCATTCCTCACACCAGTTATTTATATTAATGTAATTTTAATTATGAATGTGTTGTAATATCTGTTAAACAAATTAAAACAAATTCACATTCTGATTTAAATATTTTGTGTTATTGTTTCATGCATTTCTTTGAAAAAGCATATGAATCTCTCAGATTTACATAAGAAAAACATCTTATAGTCTTAGTTGACCGTTGAGACAACTTTGTTCACAAGCGGGGATTCAGTTATTCAATCCAAAATTTTTCTCGAGTCAAAACTTATAGTCAGCCGGAGTGACAAGTTTTTCTTTAATTTGTAACAATGGCACAATTGTGCTTATCAAATATAAAATATCTAAATCCAATTAAGAATGACAGACATGTATTCACTGCTGCCGAAAAGAAGTCTGTGTTTACTGTAAGTTTTTTATCTTGACCTAAAAATTGTGCCTTCTTTTTTTATCTTTTTCCTTTTTATAATATACAGCGTGGCCGCTTTCTTATTTACTTGCTAAAAATTGATCCAGATCTTGAGAAGCAAAACATTTGGAAAATTGTGAAACCTAACTTGTTACAAGAATATAAGCCTCGTGTCATAAGTGGACGATTATGTCATGAAAGAACATCAAGGGTATGTTAATTGCAAATATTTAAATTAAATATTATTTCTTTTTGTCTTATAATTTTTGAGTACAGACTCGAAAGGTAAATATGGAAGATGACAGTTTTTATCAGAGATATTTGCCTATTTATACTCTGGAATTTACAAATGAAAGCAAACGACGTTCTCTCGTTATGATGATTCATGTAGAGAAAATTACACCGTAAGAAAAAGTATTTTGACTTTGTAAATATTCTCTATATCTCCAGACATTTTTTGTTATTGTCATATTTTAGGTTTCTTGGAAAACTTCATGAAACTGAGAATCTTTATGATGGATTTTATAAAACATTGAGTTTTATTGTTACAAATGTTTTTGCAAAAGATGTGCTCAATGAGACTCGTCCTGTGTCTTCAGAGAAAAAAGCAATGTTAGCTAATGTGGAAAATGTCTATGAAACAAATTGATGACGTTATTCAAGATCGTATAAATGAATTTCTTCAACTTGTTAATTGGAATGAAAACATTATGGTAAATCTCTATTATTGTATGAAAAATATATTTTATTGAACTCTCTTAAATTAGAAAATGATACGTGAAGTACCTTTCATCAACCTAGTCAAATTGAAATCTATGAGAAATCCATGCAACTTGTGTGACTCTAAAAAGAAAGCTACTCATCAATTGGAGCTTAGTGGTGAACTCTACTCTCCAAAGAATTTTGAGGATATTCAATCTGAGGAGGAAACTGAAGATGTATTAGAGAAAGTAAGAAGTCATTACTAAATGTTTATGTATTTTTAATGATAAATATTAATGATCTTTTGTTTATTATTACAGTGTTACCTATGCTTGCAATGTAGTTCACAAGTTGAAATAATTCATCGTCTTTTGCATCATAAATACAAGATTCATATTATGATGCTTTTGGAAGCAAAGAAATTAATTGATGAATATAAAGATGTAAATCATGTTGCTTATTCGGATCCTAAAGATGAAGATAAAAAACTTCAACCAAGATTCGATGCTCAAGAAGTAATTTTTTATTATATTCATGATAAAGTTTGGGTGACAAAGGTACTAAAAACCACTCAATCAATATTTAATTAAATTATTTAAATTAACTTGTCTATGATCTTGTAGATGTTTTTGGAGTTTCAAATAGTATTGGCAGAAATGGACAAACTTCTTGGAATAATGAAACCAGAAGAGTAGGCAACAATCTTGAAGTCTCTTATTTAAAAAAAATGAAAACTTATATATATTCAATTTCTCTAATACAATTCGTCTTGTATTTTTTCTATTTCAGAATTACGATTTCAGATTGATTAATATAATCATTACTTTAACTTACTGCTATAAATATGTATTGCTTATTATTATGTTAATAAAAATGTAGTATTAACAACTTTGTATTTCTTATAATAATGAAGAATCGAATTTTAAGAGTATTTTTTATTTTACTTTCTCATAATACGATTACAGTCACAAAGTTACATTTTTAAGATATATATAGTTTTGTCAATAATCTAATATTAAAAGACAGACTTCTACATTTTGATTTTATAGGCCACAAATGTTTAGTATACTCACTTAACTAGTAATTCTAATTTCTGGAATAAATATTCAAGTACATAATGTTACATTGCATACACAATAAATATAAATATCAGGCTTATATAATCTGCTATATATACGATAAATAAAATGAAAGACAAAATAGTCAACAATAAGTTAAAAACAATAAAAAATATTTTAAATTAAGAACACAATCATATAAGTCAAGTTACTATTAAAATTATTTTAATATACACAATAAATAAAAATCGTCCTCCTTCCGACTAAACTGTAGTGATTTTGGCACTGCTATTATTTGTATTTTCTTGTTGAGAATTGTTGGCATCATTGGCACTAGTATTTTGTTGTTGCTCAGTTGCTGCTCTTTCTTGTTGCCCTGAATTATTGTTATTTTTCGGTGGAGTATAATTGAAAGGTTGAACAACAACTTTATTTTCACTACTTGCAGTACTCATATTATCTTGTTGTTGTTGATCATTATTTTGAGGACGCTTAACCCAAACTCCTTGTGATGATGGTTTATTATTAGTTGCCTCTACTGAATGTGATTTATCAGAGGCCAAAGAAGTAGAAGGAATAGAAGAAGACTTATCACCACTACTAAATCTTGAACTCTTACTCTTACTCCTACTAAAAAAGTTGGCAATCTTTGATGACGAACCTTTCTTTCTATCGTCTGATCCGCCCATGTCACAACTTTTTGGCGTACTCCCATCTTTTTCTTTACTATTACTCCCTTTATGAAAATTACTTTCCATTCTTTTCCAAAAATTCCCAATTTTATCAGCCATTTTAGAAGAATTACTTGTAACTGATAATTTATCAGTAGAACTATTATCTTTATCCATTTGCTTTCTCTGTTGATTCAATTTACTTGATTTTGGTAAAGTATTATAAGCTTTACTTGTTCCAAATTCATTAAGTCCTCCACCTCTTGATGATGATGAAGCAGTATCTAAAAATGCAAACGAAGAATTGGAAGTTTTGATATTTCCTATTGGTACTACTGAATCCTTAAATCCAGTTGAGTAACTGGTACTTGTTGGCATAATAGAAATTGGAACTGTTGTTGCTACTACAGAATTTAAAGATGTAACAGTAGTTGTTGTATTTCTAACTGGTGGTTTTGGAGCAACTTTTTTATTATTATTAGTTGATGGTTGATGAATCATATGAAGACTTGAGTTTGAAGAATTTTTAGAGCTACCAGGTGTTTTTCGGCCCATTGGTGAATTTTCTCTGGAATTATTATTAGCAGCCATTCTTAACTCACTGGAGCGAGTGGGCCTTACATAAGGTGGAACTTTAGATTTAGGTGATGAAGAGCTATTATTTTTATCTGGTTCTGCTGTTGCTGGTCTTTGCTGTTGGTGAGACTCTCTGGTAGTAACACGACTTCTGCCTCTAGCTCCAGATAAAGGTAAAGAACTATATAGCATTTGTCTTCGTCCACGAATAGATTTAGGAGAATTATTAGGACTTGTTGAAGTTGTAGAATTTGAGTCATCCTGAAGTTTTTCTTGTTGTTCCCTATTTACTATTCTAGGTTTTGAGACTTTAAATGTACCAAATTTTCCTTCTTCTGAAGAAGTTGGATTTCCATTTGGATCTGTTGTTGTTGTTAATCTTTGAGATTGTGATGTTGATGCAATAGTTCGTGTTAAATAACGTTCAGGGTCAGTTCTTCTTTTCTGTTTAGGAGATTGTTGAGCTACTTTTGTTGTTGTTGTTGCTTGTAGTTGTTTTTGTTCAGGAAGTTTTTTAATTACATATGTATTGTAACGATTAGAATCAAGTAAATTCATTAATGGATAAACTTCCATTACAGGTTTTGTTGGTGGTGACAGAGGTCGTTATATTTGAAGAACAATCTTTTGATTGTTCGGGTTGTAATTGATCTTGAGTTATTTTTGGACTTTCTCCTATTGAATTTCTAATATTTTTTTCTTCTTCTTCTTCTTTACCATCTACTTTATCTTTTGATGGCAATTGTTCCAATTCATCAGTAATATCTTCTTCAGCATCCGTCCAATCTCCAGCTTCACTTACAATTGTTTGTGCATCACTGACTAAATCACTTTTCCCAGTATTACTAGAAGGAACATTAAAAATTGTATATGTAGCTCCAAGCTCAATACTTTTATCCATTTTTTCTTTCTCATGTTGTTGTTGTCCATCAAAATTCTCACTTTCAGGATCTTGTATTGTTGAGTGAAATATATCTGAGCAAGTACTTACATCAAATATTTCAGATTTAATACTAGCAACAGAAATCATTGAATTATCCAAATCCATTAGTTCTAAAGGAGGTTTTTGACCACTTAGATTTGATTGAG
>VCNE01001170.1:0-10425 GCA_009869805.1 Oncopodura yosiiana
AGAAAATAATATAGAAACATTTTTAATTGTTCCTCATCGACCAATGTCTACAACAACATTACAAGAAGAGGAAATAAATGATGACTCTGAAAATGATACTGTAGAAGAAATGCATACTTCGTCAAAATCTATTTTCAGTCGTGCACAAAGTAGTAACTCTCTAAATTCAACACATTCTGGAGGAGCTAGAAGAACGAGAGCAAAATCTGCAGCAGAGATAGCTATGAGAGTAATATATAAAATATAATTTATAAATATTTTAATAATTATTTTACTCTAAAGTAATTCTCATTAATTATTATTCTAGAAAAAGTCTTTAAGAACTGAAAAGCGAAACTATTTGTCACACGGTGACGTTAGTACTTTTCGATCAATGATAAATCAAGTAAATCAACAAATGGAGAAAGCCATTGATGAAATGCCTTTAAGAAAAACAGAGTAATTAAACTATATATAATCTTCATTAAATTTATTTTAGAACTTAAATAGTTATTTTAATTTTAGTCAATGGTGCAGAAGAGATCGACATAATCAAAATGCTATTCAAAAATATTTGAATCCATTATTTCTCAATTTTTATAACTATAGTCAAGAATTTACATTTCAAACACAAACGGATCCTTTATTCAAAATATTATGTAGCTTGCTCTCTATTTGTAATGGTTTGTATTGGTATTATGCAATATGTTATCTCACCTGGATATCACTTAGTTTTGTGGATGTTTTTTGGAATTGGAGTTACTTTTTTACTTATTCTTATACCATTCACTTGGGTTTCATATGTTTGGACAAAAATTAAAGATCCTTATAGAGAAATGGATATAATTGCTGAACCTGAAAATCGTTTTGTACGATTCTTTTATAATACTTCAACCAAAGTATCAAATAGTTGGAAGATACGAACAACTCTATGTATATTTATAACACTTTTATGTTCAGCTTTTGCTATTATTGATGTTTTCGAGTGTCAAGATGAGAGTTTTGATGACAATCGTCATCATCATCATTGTTATTCTCCATGGGTAAAAGATACACAACAATCTTTGATTCAATATAAATAACTTATTCTTATATTTTTTTTATATTGCAGTTCTTCACCTACAGTTGTGCTCTAGCTATATTAATTATTCATGCATTTTTCCGAATTAATTTTATTTTGAAACTTTTCTTGAGTGTTGTTTCAATGACTGGTTTTGGTTTTGTTATGTTTATGTTTAGAGGTTACGTTTTCAAAGTAAGTAATATACAAAATTTATGTTTACAAATATCTTCTTTAAGTATTTTTTTCATGAATTTATTTCTTTTTTTGGTTCAACAGCAAGACGCTTCTGTTTCTCCAATTTATTCTTCTGTTGGTAAAGAAGCATACGCTCATTTAATATATCTCATAAATGTTACTGCTCTGCTACATATTATGGATAGACAAATGGAATACATTAATCGTTTAGATTTTATATGGAATGAAAAATTAACAGAAGAACACAAGGAAGCAGCTATGACACATGCAATAAATTCTATTTTAATTCATAATATTTTACCTACAAATATTGCAAAGATATATCTGAATCCTAATCGTGCTACACAAGAAGGATATAATAGAAGCTATCAAAATATAAGTGTCATGTTTGCATCAATTCCAAATTTTACAGGTAACACGTAAATAAATATATCATGTTAAAAGATCTGATAAGCTGATTTTTTTTCTCTTTCCAGATTTTTATACTGAAAATGAGTTCAATGACCAAGGAATCAAATGTTTACAATTACTCAATGAAATTATTGTAGAATTTGATCAAGTATTATTTCATTATTTGGATGTTGAAAAAATTAAAATAATTGGTTCAACATATATGGCCGCTTGCGGTTTGGAAGTTCAAGAGAGTGCAAGATTTTCATCAGTGAGTATGAGTCATTCAGAATATCAGTATTCAAGAAGGAGTACAACTGAAGAAGTTGATGATGATCGAATTGATTTAGTAAAAACGTCGTAAAACATTATTAACATTAGTAAAATTTGCTGCAGAGATGATGCTATGTCTAAAGGGAATAAATAAAGATGCTTTCCAAGATTTTCAATTAAGAGTTGGATTAGCTACAGGACCTGTGATCGCTGGCGTTATTGGTTCACAAAAACCTTTGTATGGTACGTTTTAGAACATATCTTAAATTTAAGATATTTATATTAATTTACTTATTCGATAAAAGATATTTGGGGAGATACTGTCAATTTGGCTTCAAGATTTGATAGTAGTGGAGTTCCAGGGAAAATACAGGTTAAAAAATAAACCTTATATTTCATAATTTAGTATCAAATTAACACATTTAAATACACAATAGATTCCTGAAGAATGTGCTAACCTACTAATGCAAGCTGGAGTTAAATGTGAAAGCCGTGGGCCAACTTTTATAAAAGGAAAGAAAAATCTAATAAATACTTATTTTGTTAAAGTGAACAATGAATGTCAAATAGAATATGAAAAGGATTTTACAAATTATAATACAAATCTGTGATATTGTTTAGTTATTATATAAGGACTTCTTTACTCATTAAAAGTTGTTGAGTTTACACTTTTATAATTAATGAAAAAAACTATATATTGTTTTGAGCATAAATACTTAATTTTTTCTTTTTTTTACTCATCTGAATCTTCCTCTTCTGATGCTTCTTCTAACCATTCAATTAGTTTAGTAACCATTAATCTTAACTCTGCTGAAGCTTCATATAATGATGGAGTTTTATGCCATTCTAATATTGATGTTTCTGACAGAATATCATTTTGATATAACTCAAGTAATGTTTTAGTTAACAATGGTCTAAAGTAATTATTATCTGTTGCATATTCTTCCAAAATATTTAGTGCATTCATTTCACCTGCTTCTGTCTTGATATATTTAGGCAACAAGTCTTTTAATTTATGAATAATTTGTTTTGTTTTTTCCCATTGTTGAACTGGTGTTAAACTATTGAATTCCGGATAAATCTTTAATGGTGCTGTCATAATTCCTTTTACTACAGCTGCAGCTACATCATCAAAATAAATATAGTTGGCAGTTCTGCTTCCTTGAATTTCTAATGTTAAATTATCAATAGAAACATCTTCTTTGATTCCATGAACAAGACTTTCAAGTACTTCATCACTAAATCCTGTAATCAAGCACATAAAATTAAAATGATTATGTGAAATTCTTCGTATGTTTTTTTAATTAAAAAAAACTTACTTTTGAAATCTATATCTTGATGTCCTACTTCTTCATCACCACTTCCATCATCTGCAACATTATCAGAATCTTCATCTGAATCTGATTCTCCTTCTACTCCTTCAAATGGTGATACAATTGCTATTTGTTCCTTATTTTTGAGTACTAAAGTTCTAGGTGTTAACTTGGTTCCTTTTGTTATTTTCACATTATCCATAATCATACAATCAGATATAGCACAATTACTTTCAATTACAACATTATTTCCAATATGAGATGCACTGATTACAACATTCTCTCCTACTTTACAATTGTCACCTAATACACTATGAGAGATTGATGAAAATTTTTCTACTTTTGTATTTTCTCCAAGAACAACTGTTGATAGCATTGTTGTGTTTCTGTAGAAGGAAAATAAAATAAATGAATCATTACACCACAAGATTAAAAAAGTAATAAAAGTAGAGCAACTGATCAACTTACGCAGATGTCTTAACATTTGATCCCTTGTATATAAAATTGTGACTGATGTCATATGATGTATCATTTACACTTGAACCAAATGGTGTATCTGGAACAATTGGATATGACCAACGTTGAATAATATCACAACTGAAATTGAATTTAAAAAATTAATAAGAAACGTTTTGAATTATGTTATCTATTTCTACTCACCAAATACCATGATATGAATCAAAGTCAACTATTCTACTTGCATAGCCTGTTTCTAATCTCTTGATATAGATTGAATTGCCCATAATCTCTTCATTAATTAAAATTCCTTTAATGAAATCAGTCATGAAAGCAAAATCAAAATTATCCGTAAAAAGAGGAAGAACACTTGAAGTACAGATGGCAATTCCACTATCAGAAGTATCAAGAAATACGTCCATGTCATTTTGAATACTTTCCTATAAAGAAAGTGACAAGAAGAAATGAACAGTTGAGAATTAAAACTAAATAACAATAAAGTAGTCAGTCTAATTTGTACTAACCAGTGGCACAGTAAATTTTTTATCAGCTAGTTTGCTTGAGTATGCAATAAGTTTTCCAGTATTTGAGTCAATAACCATAACAGAATTTTGATCAACAGGTCTTGAACGATGACCAGGTGGCATTGATCGATGAACTATTAGTTTTAGATAAATACATTATTAATGTTTATGAAAAATAAATTCAGAATAGACTAACTAAGAGTGAGTCTTGTCGTACCTATTGTCATCACTGCTCCTTTGTCGGCTTTCATAGTATTCCGATGACTCTCCAATAATGGTTTCAGTTGAATATTAGTTACAACACCAGCTGTCATCAAGATGAAATCATTACGAATCATTCCTTTAGCATCCAAATCTCTAAGAGCATCTCCTAATGAATGTGAGTTTTCAGAACAAATAATGTTGATTGTATTAGGTAGAGCTGACCATTTTGATTTATTAATATGCTCTTTTAAAGCAGCAGCATTGTTTGAACAATAAAGAAAGATTTCTTGTACTCCAGCAATAGTTAAAGCTTCCAATGAGTAATCAATCAATTTTCTATTTGCTAATGGAATTAGTCCCTAAAAGAAAGAGCATAAGTTGTATAAATTTCATTTTCCATATGGCTACAATTTACAGAAACAAACCTCTTGTGTTAAAGGGCAATCTGGTCCAAAAATTGAGTTTCCAAAATTGTCAGCAAGTAACACTGCTTGAAAGACATCTTCTTGTTTATCTTTAGCCATTTCTGAAATATCTGCAACTATTTAGACAGAGAAATTGACATAAATTTACTAATGGCTCATGTGTAGCCGGCAAAAAAATTTAAGGTTTAATTTATGTAATATGTAATAAATTTTATATTTTACTCTTATTTTTATTAACTTACCAGTGTGTTTATAGTTTATTAGCCAGTAATTGATGTAAAATCTTGAGAAAACGTCAAAATTTCAACACGACAATCATCCAAAAAATGATGAAATTTCTAATGACAATTTCTGTATACTTTCACTTAAATCTTTCGCGCGTTCATTGAGTCTAAATTTATTGTTCACAACAAGAGTTTTGTAATTAATTTAATCAAGAATTCAAGATTATGATGTCATATAATGTTATTCATCTTTTTATTCCAAAGAGTTTTTAAGCTTAAGTTTATGCTGTGATTTATTTATAGCCACATTTTCATAATTACTACTGATATTTGTTGTCATAAACTCAACAGCAATTTGATTACTTACAATCAATGAGACCTTGTTTTCTTTTTATGAAATTCATGGAACTATAGAGTAAACACGACAATTATGATTATCATTATGACAGAATTATTACTGATTTACATGCACAACATACATATTGTTCAAGTCATCTTGTCATTCGAGAAGAGACTCTCAATCTGACTTTAATAAATGACATAAGTAAAATGTATGAATTTCTCATAAAATTTAATAGCTTTGAGTCTTTAGTTCAGATTTAAGAATAAGATTATGTAACATCAATGGCTCAATGCATTACCAGCTTGCTACACAAACAAACTGTTCTGTTCTGTTACTTTTGTAGCATTATTACAAAGAACCGAATATTCGGTTACTAAAAGTCAAATACCGGGCAAGAAATCCTACCGAATGTTACATCATTCTTCTAGCCGACATTGGCATGCATTAAACTTCCTGAGTGCCATGTGCTTCTTTAACTTACGCAATACTGTTTTTTTGTGTGCATCATATCATCATCAACCGGCTGAGTGAGACAAAATAAACATTTTTGTTTGTTTATTGCACTAAATTGCAGGTATTAACTATATTATTGTGATAATAGCAAGTTAACATGTATACATTATTTGATCTAGGGACTACTAAAACTAAAACCATTTTCATGAAAGATGGATTACGTGCATGAACAAGTAAATCTTTTCAACACATTTATATGACATTTACTATCTATTTGCCGTGACACGTAAAAAGATGTAAGGTTAGTAGGTCATCTCATATGTAAAACTTCTAAACTTATAACTTTGTTATGACCGACACCAAACTTCATGTTTCATGTCAAATGTAATATTATATTTTTGTCTGTTTTGATATGAAATGACATAATCAATCGTTTACAATATTTCTATAAATTCTATAAGTACATATTTTCTTTGCAGATGATATGATACAAGAAGGAAAATAGTTAGTAAATAAATATCATATTGTGAAGTTTTCATAGCAAATAGTAACCACCACAGGACAAAATACTCAAGTTTTGAGAATTGAGATAAGATCATATATAATACAAAGGCAAACAACTCTTATATAGTAAAATACACGAGAGCATGTAATAATAAAGTATCAACATTAGTAAGAGTTGGTTGGTTGGTTGGTGGAGTATTATTCGGTATGTATACTTTTGTGTTGGAGTTGGAAAGAGGAAGAAAAGTATAGTTCAAGCTGTTCTTATCACTAGTCTCATTTCCAGCAGTCTCGAGGAAGGAACATAATATTTTGAGCTCTCTTCTTGTTCCAAAGTGTAGTACATAGTTAGGTATATCCATCATTCCTTAGTAAATATTACACACACACACTGGAAGTTCACGTGTAAGTAGTAGTCAAAAAGAAATCATCACCGAGCCAAATTTTTTCTTGGGACCATGAGCCACTGACAAAATAATTAAGAACTTTCAGAAAAAAAAGACAAGAAATATAGTGCAAAATAATATCGACCAGAAGAACATTTATACAACTGGTAAGTGAAAATACATATACACTTTCATTTTGCATGTTGTGACTATACTCCACACAATCTATATATACATCAATAATAATTTATTAGTAAAAGTATGAGCAAGGTATTTTAGGACTACAATAGAGATATCTACATAGACTACCTTAGCCATTAATGTAAACACATAAAAATTTTCCCGTTATTCCCAAACTAATTAGTCCTTAGCTCAACCTCTTTTGTTTAGAAGCATGTCTTAAGTCTTAACCTTAATTTACTATGCAATTATGCATAAACATGGGCAACATGTGACAAGCCTTTCCTGTTTCATCTACTAACATCAAATTTTTATCGACGACTTCAACACTCCAATATTGTCTCAAGTCTCAATCATAATATTAACCGGGTATATCAGAAAAGTGTTAAAATGTGTTGCAGGCAATAAGTAAAGAGCAACAGATGCTTTTGAGAAAAGTTGTGTATATGTAGTTAGAATTCAAAGGAAAAGACGTGGGGTTCATTTTAAAAGGTTACATAATATTATATATAGAAAAGATGTATTATACCTGTTGATCGTTGATCTATACTCTACAACACTATATATGGAATTTACGTCCTTTCGTCGGTTACAAAGTATAAAAAAGTATCTGGGGCATAATCTGAATTGCATAGTGGTAGTGAGAGAAGAAAAGAGAACACTCTGCTGGGACTCTGTGTTATATTATAGAGATCGGAGAAGATTGCATTATTATGGTTATAGAATTATAGACCGGAGATTTGCTTCAAGTATTTTGCTCAGACATGAGATCGCACTATGTTTGTTGTCTCGTCGTCACATTTTTAGTAGCGGACATTCAGTTTTCATGCATAATGGAGGAATTTTATATTTGTGCATCTCAGAAAATTCCATGTACTACAGTAGACATGATAATGTTTTAATGGTGCAGCTATAAAATTTTATGATATGTAAAAGTATATATGAAAATATTTATCTGACTTTACAAATTGCAATAATAAGACATGTGTAGTATGTATATGCATCATTTGACGCTATATAGATACTAAATATTACACGCTCAAATGTCATTAGTTGACATGAATAAAATTCTTTGTGAGATCAAAGTTCACAAAAATTAGTAGTAAGTAAAGTAGTTATGATAATGGTCATTGGCATCAGATTCCAGTCATATAATTTCTTTAGAAGAAGATATACATATACTTACGTACTGGAGACAATATTAAAATGCCAACTGTGCCAAGAACTATCAAGTAGACAATAGTTGTAAAGTTTTGATGTGTCAGCCAAACGTGCTTAGATTATGACATTGGGCGTTTATAATAATAGAAATAATTATTTTCCCAGCAGGAGTTTGTTGTACATATCGAGAAAAGTTACAATATATAAATAGTTGGTATGATATCAAACTTTATTTGTTTAGCTGGTTTGTTTTACGTAGGTATTACATTGATATCATTTGTGTTTTTTATTGTAGCTCATCTATCATAAAACGATATTTTGTAAATATTTTGCAATATTATTGATAGAGCTAAAGATGTGTATTTTTATCCGTCGCCTCGAATGTCTATATTGCTTCCTGTGCGTTATATTTTTCTATTCTTCTTTGAAATTTTGATACCACACCCAAAAGTACAACATATTATATGGTTGTTGCATTATTGTAACTTATTGCAATTTGTAAGTACTATGTACACTAAACCGGCAAGCTTGTTTGGTTCTATGAATATTAAAATTACAATAATGCTACTTACTACACAGTGATGTGTTTTTCCTCAATGTCCTTCATAAAACCTCAGAGCTTCCTGTAGTTGTGATTTTCCTAATATGAATTATGTGAATTAAACAGTAGGTCAGACATACTAATTTTTATTATGTATTAAATTCAGATTTACGAGCAACGACCCTACTATATTGAGACTTTTTCACCATGAAGCAAAGGAAGAGTTATGACGTTGCGTCAAATGGGTCCAATGAGAAAATTAATGGCAGTCAAAGAAATGAAGGTTCTGAGTCCTGATAATCCTAATGTGATTGAAATGAGACCAAATGACAAAGTAGAATTGAAAAGACAAGTAACGCTTATTAATGGAATTGGAGTTATAGGTAAGTTGTAGTAGTTAAACATTACATGTTTAGTTTCCATGTTCATATTCTCACTTCTTATTATATGCTTCCTTTTAGTTGGTAGCATCATTGGTTCAGGAATTTTTCTTACTCCGTCGGTAAGAAAGTTTAAAAAAATTACATTATTTTTCAAATAATAAACTAATTAAACTAATTAACCGATTATAGGGAACTTATATGAATGCACAAAATTCTTACTTGGCCATAGGAGTATGGAGTCTTTGTGGAGTATTTTCACTGGTTGGAGTAAGTTCACTTGTTTACTATAAATTATGTACTAATTGTATTAATCGATGAACATCTGGCTTTATTATCAGGCAATTTGTTTCGCTGAGTTAGGAACCTGTATCACAAAACCTGGTGGAGATTATGCTNTCGATGAACATCTGGCTTTATTATCAGGCAATTTGTTTCGCTGAGTTAGGAACCTGTATCACAAAACCTGGTGGAGATTATGCTTATATTTTAGGTATGCCGACAGACTAACAAAAATGTTTCTCATTTGTTTAGAGAATCTTAAAAGTGACTTATAATTTACAGAGGCATTTGGAGAACTCCCTGCATTTGTAACATTATGGGTAACAATTTTGGTTATAAGACCTGTAACAGCGGCTATTGTAGCATTGACATTTGCCCAATATAACAATCAAACCATTTTTTCCAGATTGTGAACCTCCAAAGGTACTAAAAATATCTTCATGTGTGGAGACATTAATGACTATAATCATTTGTCAATATTGTTACAGTATGCACCTGAACTTCTAGCAACAGCCTGTTTACGTGAGATAAAAAATTGATAAAAGTATATTATTATTGTGTTTACGTAATATAACTCTCCTTCTTTATATAGTTCTTCTTACGGCAATCAATTGCATGAGTGTCAAAGTAGCCATGAAGGTACAAGATATTTTTACAGCAGCCAAACTGATCGCTTTAGGAGTAATTATTATCACTGGAGCATATTTTATGACAATGGCACTAGTTGGTAAGAATTGATATCATTTTATTAAATTATATTATTTACATTTTATCATATAACATTTTACTTGTAGGAACTGAGGGATATAGTTTGACTGAAAATGTATTTACTCAGCCATTCCCATTTAAAGCTGGTAAGAAGTCTCACTCGTAAATATTAATGTCTGTGTTAACAATTTATTTACTCACTTTAAATGTTACACATAGGAGAATCTTATGATGTAACACTACTCTCTGTATCATTCTACAATGGGTAAATAACTTATTAGATATTTTTTTCTACGTAGAGTTCTGATTAGTTGTAGTAAATAATATACTCGATATCTTTTCACTACAGATTATTTGCTTACGCTGGCTGGAATTACTTGAACATGATAACATCCGAGTTAAAAGATCCATACAAGTAAGTAAAAAGAAATAAGGCAATAT
>VCNE01001171.1:0-24413 GCA_009869805.1 Oncopodura yosiiana
ATAGTAGATTGCTCTCTATACATCATTCTCTAATAATAGGCAGAGTATAGTAGAGAAAAGTAGGGAAGATATGTGTGTACATTGCGATTTCATAATATTACTTGCCTCGTGGGTCTTATACGTTGTAATAATAACTCAAGTCATAATGATAACAGTACGAAATACATGTTTCATGATGTGATCAAAGCAAAGTTAAATGAGGTGACATACCAATAGTACTACTAGTAGTAAAGTAAAGTAAAGAGAGTGGTGATGTACATATGATGTTTCTAGTTATCGCAACCACATATCATGACGACATTGCAGAAGCTATGTAGAGAAGAGTTGTAGTACAGAAAATGTATAATTTATGATTCGCGATTCATTTCTGAGAGTTTACATTTCATTGTACATGAAGGAAAAGAGATGATGATGATGAAGAAATATATATATTTAGTTTGAAATCATGAAGATGAAATGATAAGGAAAATCATATGTATCTTACTTAGGAAAAGTTGAGTTGAGTAGTCAGGATATCTCTTTGACTGGCTCTGTGCAGTTGCAAAACTAAATCTTCCTTTTGTCAGTGACATACGACTAGTAAAATACACCGACAGAGAAGAAACGGAGATAAATGCGCTTCTGAATTCTAAACAGGTGAATCACGACTACGAGTAGTAAAAGTTGTATATATGAAATGAAAAGGATGTTTCTATTGACACATGCAAAAGAGAGAGAGAGAGAGAGAGGTTGATACCAACTTAATCCTTTGGTTGGCTCTGAGTATATATAGGTTCACTGGAAGGAATTATTATTATATCATGACATGCCATGGCCTATAGGCTGGTCTATGACTTCTTCATCTCATCTATTCATTTTCATATATAAAAGCCATTATAATTCCTTTGGGTTTAGCTCAGTTACTAATACTATACTCAAGTAGATATGTAGAGAGAAGAGAGTATTTCTAGAGTGCACGAAGCATTAGTAGATAGGATTATATAGCTCTTGTGTATGCCAATTCAATTCAAAGTCTATATAATATTTCTCTCATTCTGTCATGTCACTCACACTGTTTCTCTATCTCGCTTTCTCATATTGTGAACGACACATTAAATCTGCTTTAGAAGTAGTAGAATGACAGACAGAGAAGGCAGAGGTGCTCGAGTGAATGACAAAATCCGTATTCAAATAGAATTAAGTATATCCATTTCGCAATTTCAGAGAGAATGCACTAAACGAGCTTTCTATTATAGGCACGCTAGAGTGGAGATGATCCCTTCACTTGAAACTTGTCTCATTCAAATTGAAACTTGTTTCAAATGGAGTATATAGTATTGTACTAGATGAACTTTTTTATTATGTGAGTCTAAGGTACAATATAGTCAGAAGCATCAAGAAAAAAAAGTATTGAGAATAGTCTTCCTTCTAACGAGATTATATAATGCTAGAGCGGAAGGCAATAATAGAGAAAAGTTTTTCAGGATCAAGAGTAAAAGTAAAAGTTGTATAATAGTCAGCACTACATTTTAACTAGAGTCAGAAAAAAGAGGAAGAAGAAGAAGGTTATTACATCATGACATTCGTCGAGAGAAAGAATGAGACGCGTAAAGATTTTCAAGTTTCAAATTATGATGATAGTTTTCTTCTTTCCAAACGTTATTTTATTCTTTTCTTCCCCTTCTTTGAAATCTTGTCACCCTATAGACAATTTTGTAGACATTCACCCACCATTCTTATACCAATTTAATTAAACTCACTCTCTCTTTCTACTCTTGTAAGACACGACAGGTACAATATATTCGAAACTCTCTTCAAAGATTCCCTTCTCTGGCATGTGATGCTACACGATTACTGTCAGAAGATATTGCTAAAGATAATGTAATGTAAAAGCGATATTGCCCAATGACATAGAGTATTTTTCTCTCCCTTTCCTTTATAACTATTACGGCTACTAACATTTCAAGTGTTATATGTAAAAGTGAAATCGATCTTATATAAGTACACTTTTCTATAGGAAATGCAACTGTAAGCTAAACTCTATAAGAGAATTTCAACTTGTCTTCTTTTTCTCTTTCTCTCCCCTTTGGCAGTTCAAGTGAACTTTTACGCAATAGAATGCATGTAGTAATATTCCAACTGCAACTCATGTCACTATTATAAAGTATAATGTGAGTGGTAAAGCACTTGAGAGATAACTCTTACATAACGGGTTGAAATGTATGTGTGTGTGATGCAACTTGTAGTCTACATGGGTGTACGTAATTAAATTTTGTGGTGAAAGTGAATTTTACACTCTACGCTCTTCTCTTCTCTCTCTTTACCAGTTCGTTGAGGAATTTGAATATATGTTGTACACACTACGTTTCACATTCAAGACTCAAGGATCTCTTATAGATCGTGAGCAATGTATATTATTACATACATGTATCATTATTAGAAGAGAAAGCCGGTAGACCTCTTGACTTGAGTTGGGAATAACATGAGAGAGAGAGCTTTGTGGAGAAATGACGAAAGTAGAAAGAGCAATGTACACTAAATGCTAAAATGTAATGTATAGTGTGTTGGAGAAAATGACAATAGTTGTAGAATACGACAAGGCAAATGGAATTATGGTTATAGGTTGAGCCTAGGCTTTAGAAAAGTCAGCTTAGCATGAGAATATATGTGATATGAAGAATATGTAAGCTTCACTTTATAGTTGCAGTGCTTGCTACTTTTCTTCTTATCTCTCTCAAAGTTGGTTATTATATAGTATATACTATAAGGAACATAGTGCTATACATACATATATAGAGTACAGTAATAATAATGGGTAGAGAGAACATACCATAAGAACTTTTGGTAGGATCTATCCCACAGAATTACTTTATTAGTTGAGCACAGGGAGTAACAGCTGCAGAGGCAGGCAGAGAACGATATTATGTATAATGGCAAAGTATAATGCTAATTTCAAGCTTTTGAGTTTGAACAATATACATATAGAAGAGAGAAAAGTTCTCTCTTATGCAAGATGCTATTATCATAATAATGCTATAGTACTTTTATATATTATAATGTGTGTATGTACAAAACGTAATATGTATGAGTTTACTTTGAGTAGAAAAGAATACATTAGACTTTATGGTATTGTACAAAATATTGTACTACAATGAGCAAGTTTAATATCTCCCTCAACGAATGCTACAGTGAACATCATTGTTGATGTGAGCCTGTGCCACAAAGCGGGATTTATTTCTAATGCCTTTTTAATGGGAAAGTTTTGAGTTGAAGGACAGACATAACGAATATATGTACACAATATGAAGAAGAAGAAGAGAGATGTTGTTTGCATTTCGGATAGTACATTGTAATTCAATGCAGATTTGAGATTATCTTTAAGCCTTCTATTTATAGCTTCTTTACTGAGCAACTGAACTGAAGTGACTATGTTGAAAATTTGTTTTGGTTTTAATTTCCTGGTAATTAGAACTTGGTTGATTAGTACCATGTGGTAAAGAAAATGAGTTGCAAATTACTTTCAAATTCCTAAGCTCTCTTCTCTTCCACATTCCAACATCAATGCAAATATAAATATAAATTCATTACTTCCATGTAGATTCACAAGTTTTTTTCTCATCAAGGAAAAGCAACAAGAAAACTCTGATAGACGTGTTGGCTTAAGACTTGATAGTAAAAAAGGAGATTAGAACACTTTAATTGCATTCACACTTGAGAGTGAAAAAGAGTTTTAGTGAAAAGTAAAATTAAGCTGACAGAAGAAATACATTTGCTCACATTCCCATGCAAAATGGGATAATATAACCACTGTATATAAAGAATTCTTTTTTCCAACTGTGATAATAGATTTGCTCTACTTACTCTGAAAGCTTACACTATACTATACAATTATACACTAAACTAGTAAATTCTACTCTAGTTTCTCTTTTCTTTTTGCTCACTCAACAAACTCAAAAGAAAGAGTTTCATTGTGAACATCATTAGACATCGTCATCAAGAGAGACTCAAATGACTTTCTTTTTTCTTTCCTCCAAGTTTTCTCCACTTTTACAGTAGATCATGTAATTTAGCTACTATATAAACTTTTGTACACTAAAATGTGTATCGTTCTGCTGAATGTCCTTTGGGTAACGCAGCTTTTTTCATTCTGTCTCCACTTTTATATAATTTTCTACTCTATATATAAAACTCTTCAAACTTTCATATGTTTGTCAAAACTCTACCAATATGGTTTTCCAGAGTTTCCACATATAAGAAAGAAAAAAAATTGTAACATTGTACACTGAAGAGTTTAATAGTTTTTCTAGTAAATAATAGGCTTTGGTTAGTTGTTAGGCTGAAAAAGTTTCCGTTTCTTCTTTTTTGTTGTTTGGTGGAGAAAAGAAG
Organism: Oncopodura yosiiana; assembly: GCA_009869805.1. NCBI lineage: Eukaryota > Metazoa > Arthropoda > Collembola > Entomobryomorpha > Oncopoduridae > Oncopodura > Oncopodura yosiiana. The sequence continues at coordinate 4,366 of VCNE01001171.1, forward strand.
AGTTGAATGAGCCCATTAAAAATTGACCTTTTCTACTCAGCTTTCTTTNGAAAAAGTTTCCGTTTCTTCTTTTTTGTTGTTTGGTGGAGAAAAGAAGAGTTGAATGAGCCCATTAAAAATTGACCTTTTCTACTCAGCTTTCTTTTTTTTCTATACTTCATCGTCGTCAACTCTTTCCATTCTCTCGTCAGTCAAGTGACTAGTTTGCTTCAGGACTTAAGGTTTTTTCTTCTTCTACATATGTACACAGGAAGTAGTAAGCTCAGTTTTTTTCATATGTGTAAAGCCTTACGTAAACTTTGTAGAAAAAAAGTTTGAGAGTTGAGTTGTGTGGAAAAAAGATGGAAAGAGTCAAGGAGTCACTTCGTAGCTCAACAGACCAAAAAATTTCCCATTTCATGTCAGTCTGTTTCAACTCTTTACGCTTCATTTGTCTTTGTAGGAACAAGAAGAGAGAAAGGTTTGACTTTTTGTATGCGTAATGCACACACAAAAGCTACTGTCGTGTCAACCTATTGGAAAAAACTAAAAAAAAATTGTGAGAACCAACAAACCAAAGCTGTAGGTAGCTAAGAAAAAAGGAAAAGAAAACTAAAGAAGGATTTCCTTCTAGTCAACTACAGAACTCAAGTTTAACACTGTTTCAAAGGTGTCTTAGAAGACTTCCTATATATTGGACTATTTACACATTATGTATTAAACAACACAACACATCTGCAGTTGGCAAAGAGAGAGAGAGAAAACACTAATCCAAAAAGAAATTAAAGGATTCTAGGTTTCTTCACTTTCACAAATGTTCCAATTAACTCAATGTTGTAATCTTTTGGTAGTTTCTTTAGAACTTTTTCTCTGCGTGTGAAGTTGTGGCTCTAATAGTAATGAGTTTCTGGAGAAATTCTCTCTCTTCTTTGAAATAAGAGTATATATAAGTGCTAATTGTCATCAAAGCTCTCTCTCTCTCGCTCTTCCTTCAATACAAAGTTGCTTTTCACTGTGGTTCAATCTTGTGGTGTAGTTCATTGTCGCTTTTCAACATTTCATCAACTTTATATATAACTTTTTGCGTCATCAAAGCTTACATAAGATATATAAAGTCTAGAGAAATATATTTATGTAGTGTTGTGTATGATGATATTAAACTTCCACCCAAATCAAATCCATTTAATCTTATGCCATAAATCTGGATTTACTCAAGCTGGAAAAAAGAAACATTACTTAGGCTATAGAGTTTTCTCTATGCTAAGACTCTTTTTTGGCGCTGTGTATATATTTTTATTTATATAGAGAGAAAATGTTTGTTTTTTGTGCTTTTCACACAAATAATTTTGCTCTTAGGGATTTTATCTAAGCTTAGTATATAAACTTGAGCCGCCCATGGTGAACTAACAAAGAGAAATTGCAATTGTGTTTTATTACTACCGTTAGTTTATTATAAGAATGTTGTGCGTGGAATTGGTACTGTAGCAAATGTAGTAATGTTCTATAGGGGGTAAAGACACAGAAAGTAGAAAAAGCATGAAATCAAATTCTTATGTCGTCTTTCAAGAGAGAAAACATATTATATAGTGTGTAGCATATGTGTGTGTCTACATTTTTCTAAGGTCACTCTTCCTTTAGTTTTAGTCGACCAACTTCCTCTAACCATTTGTACTCAATTTCCTACAGAAAATGTCCTTTTTCATTTGTTCGTTAGTTTTTGTGGTCATAATAAAAAATAGTTTATAGAGAGAGAAAAAAAAGAAAGTAGTAATCGATGCTCAATTTTCTAAAGGAATTAATGCAACTTTGCTCTTTCTTTTCTCTCTCTCTCTAATAATTCATATCCATTTTGCTGAGTTGTGGTCTTATGTGGAAACATTTTCTCTCTCTTTTCATAGAGAGAGAGAACATTGTAATACAAAAGAAATTGTTAGGAATCAACGAAGAAGGGAGTCGTATCCGGTATTACTAAACTAAAGCAGTCTTCTTAACTCTAACTCTACATATATAAGGAAGCATTTTCATTTCCTCTCTACACACACAAGACACAAATTATATTGGATGCCTAAAATCGATCGAAAAACTCTTCGTCATTTTATTCTTCTTCTTATCGGCAGCTATATAGTAGACTTTATAGAGAATTGTATAATGTGTAGAGAATGTGTGATATTTCAATTTTAGTCCAAGAATTTTCTCTTTCTCTGATCAAAGCACATTTGTGCACATATGACTCTAAAGCAGCAGCTTGGTTTTATATTGTATTTTCACTCGTCTACATTTTCTCTTGCTTCTCTCTCTCTCTAGTATATACGTGGAGGTATTTTGCTTCTTTGCCATTACACGTATTTGTATAATAAACCGTTAGTGGTGTTATATAGTACAGTTCTATTGGCTTCGTATTATATGTGAGATGGGCCAGAGAGTGAGGCTCTAATGTCAGTATCAAAAAAGATGGTTGAAAAAAATCCGTCTCTCTCTAGATATCAAAGTCATAAAGTTGCCTTTATGGTTTTGCCGTCACCCCGAGAAAAGAGCTCAAGGAACAAAACTGTCTTTTCCAGTCGTCGACACATACAATCTCTACTATATACACTCTCAGAGAATCAGTGACAGTTCAGTTCTCTCTTCAAAGCTCTTCCTTAAACCCATTTTTTCACTGACAAAAAAGAGACCTAAACACATATCGTATATACATAGAGAGAAAAAGGAGGAAAAATAAGCTGTACATTTTATACTTTGGTATTAGTCGAGCAATGTGATATGGTGAAAGGAGAGTCGCAGTGAAAGCATGTAATATTTATGGCAATGTATAAAAACATGAGAGAGTATCACAATACCAAAACGAAAGAGTAACTAAACAATATATAACGATACATATTATAGTGTAGATTCTCTCTCTTATCTGTAAAGAGTAGAGACGTTGTCATCTACATTATGTATGCACAAAAAGACGATAGTGCCCAGAGACTCCTGAAGCTATTTGCTTGTCGGCGGATGAGAGAGAAATGCCAGAGCTAATGATATTTTCATCTGCAGAGTTCTCCTTTTATGATGTGTCATCCACATTTCGGATTTATAGTGTATAGAAGAGATAAAATTCTCTCTAACGGTAAATGTGACATGGACCACAGAAAGATGAGAGTCTCTATACGCCTATACTATACATAAAAGTTGAGGTTCAATTTCCTAGGGTGCATCATATAATATACACTAAAATTTCCCCTTTGGAATTGAATTGGTTGTTTGGCTATATCATCTATATAATAATATGAATGTTGAAAAAACTGTAGAAAAGCAGAGCAAGAGAGAAGGCTGAGAGATCGTAGAGATAGAGAGAGAGAGACAGTGAATTAACATATCAAAAGAGGAAACTACTACAAGGCAATTTTCTCTTCATTGTGAAACAGGCTAGTTAACATGAAGCCCAAATAATGTTGGTTTCGTAGGTAAAATAGACAAGGAAAGCAAAAGTGTGTTTCTGTTCTCTCTCTGTGTATGTGTTGTTAGCCGACAAATGCATATTTAATGATGAGACTCTCTCTCTCTCTCCCTACTTTACTTTTGAGCTCTTATATATTACGTAACGTAGATAGAGAGTAAGCATTTGGTATATATGTAATAAAACTCAATTCAATAGTTGTATAGTAAGCAATCGTAGTAAGTAAACTCATTTTAGAAAGGATATTTGAGTGCTTCAGCTAGAGAGAGAGAGAGTAAGTGAAAATTGAAATTTGATGAGCTGGCAGAAAATATCTTGAGCTCTAACTCTACTATATTAAAGTCTATTTTAAAGTAGTGAAGAGAGCACAACAAGTATTTTCTTCTTAAAATCGCAGTTAAGATATGAACCAGGTGTCAAAATCTTAAAAGCAGCCAACAAAAAGCAATCAAAATCACAATTTCGGTTTTATTCATTTTCCAAAGTGCCACTATAACCTTTCGTCGTAAAATTGGAAATAGTAAAACGAGTTTTTAGAGCACACTAAAATTTTTGACTCTTCAACTACTACTTTTGTATTATTATATATGACCCGTCTCTCTGTACATTGTACATGGCAATTTTTCAAACAGGGCTTTTCAAAAGATTACTTTATGTAGGAAAAAAGAAATCCCTTCTTTCCTTTTCTTTTGCAAGTATTACAAATATCTTTGACCGGTGGACAACAAGGAAAAAGTACGATGGACAATCACTCAAAAGCATGAGTAGCTTTTGTGTTACTTTACTTTTTTTACTGCATGACCTGTACGAGTTGTTTACTACAATATATATTCTAGATTTTTCCTCTTCCTTCTATATAAAAGCTATGGAATTCCAAAAAGTAAACTTCCTACTACTCACTAGAGAAAAAGTTTCATTCGTCTTTTTTTATCCAAAAGCATTTTCTTCTTCTTTTGGTCCGTTTGACAGCTGAGAGCTCAGAGAGTTGAGCCCGATGCAATAAATTGTGGATTAGTGTTTGGCTAGGAAAAGAAACGATGGATATATATGAGCAAAAGATCGAACGCCACATCTATTTCTTTTTACTATATGCTTAGGTCAATATAGTATAAAAAAAGGAAAAGTCCAACTTTTAGTTTGTCGATCGTCATTGAGTGAAAGTTACGGCTGGCACTGAAGAGAAAAAACATTCGTTTTATTCCCACGAGATAAATTGATGAATGGTCATTTATTTTTTTTCTCTATAGGGCAAACTCCTTGCTGGACGACTTGAGGATGGAAATACAATTCTTGACTCAACTGGAGAATATCGCATTGTATTTAACATTGCAAGTCCACCTTTAAACCAACATTACAAAACGTCTCCAATGGAAAAAGAAAATAATGATATTGGTGGTGGTGGTGGAGATGATTTTATAATTGATGATAATCTCGACTCTTCTTCTTCCGCTGATGTGTCATTAGTAACACAAAGTGATTTGGACAATGCGAAACGATTTCTACTTCCATTAATTACTCGTTGGAATGGCCCACTATCAATTGCTCTTTTTGCTTCAAATTCCTCTCAAGTTGAGTCTACTCTAGAATTTATAGCTACAGCACAAACCTGCGATGAACTTATTAGACACTATGTCTCTTTTCATTTGGTCTTTCCTTTTGTTGAGATGAGTTCTTCTAATAAAACGAAATTGGGAGGAGAGCAGATGAAAGGAGGAAGGAAGAATAAAAGACGAAAGAAGAATTTGTCTGATACTAATACTTTTATTTCGAGTTCAGCTACTAGGAAAAGTGAAAGTGAGAGTAGTAGCAATAGTGTCAAGTGCCAACAATTTTTCAATGACGCTTCCTCCCCTGTCCCTTCTTCTGAGCCAAGTGTCAATTACTACAATGGTCAGATTCGCTATCCAATTAATTTGTTGAGGAATGTTGCTAGAAGACAAATCTCAACGTCATTCTCTTTCGTGACAGATATTGATATGCTTCCTAGCTTAAACCTAAGACAATTATTTGTAAAGTTTGCCAAGGATAGAGACCTTATGAAAAGTTTTTCAGGAGATGAGAATAAAGTGATTTTTGTTGTACCTGCATTTGAGGTAAGTGTAGTATTTTTACTGCTTTCAGAATCATCTTAAATTAAAACTCTTAATAAAAATGCATTTCAGACGAAGGACTATGAAAAGCCTGGAACTAAAGAAGAGCTACTGAGCCTAATTGAAAAGTATCAAGCGAGACCTTACAACTTTGATATTTGCTGGACCTGTCAAGTAAGTTTTTTCTTGTAGTGACATCCCAAGCTATTTATCTGCTTTGCATTTAATTGAATTAAAAGAAATGTAGTCAACTCTGTAGACTTGTAGGGATACAACAACTTTTGAGACTAAATTGTAAATGCGCTTTCACTAAAAGGGTTTCCTATAGTAGAAATTTGACTTGACTTTGGCTTGCTTTCTATGCTACTTTCCCTTTGTAATTTAGTAACTTGGAACTTTCTCCTCTCTCTCTAGAGTGATAAATATTCAGCTCACGTTTCTTTTGCCAACAACTCTTTGTCTCTCTCCAAAAAAGATTCATGCTTTCTCCATATGTTCCTATACATCTTCCTCCTTCATCCTGTTTCCACTCCACTACTGTGTGAGTACTAATGAATGAAGCTTAAAAGACAACTTCAAAACCTTTTCACCAAAGCTACAAACTTTAATGTACATATGTCTCTCACCTTTCTTAGCATTATTCTTTATATACCTTCCTTGACTTTCTTTTTACTTCAGCTTAGCTGCATCTTGTGATGTTTGCTACTATATAGCTCTCTCTGCTTATAAATGACAAGCCTTCTGGAGATTTCTCATCAACTTCTTTTCTACTTTATCGCAACTCCTTTGAAGTGCATCTCGTTCCAAGTTTCAATCCTTATTACGCCTTAAGTTCGTGGAAACGAAATCCAAGACGTATCCAAGAAGAAGCATCTGATTGATGACAAGGTTCAACATACTACAAGAGGTTTACAAGAGATGCTCATCTTTCTCTCTCTCTCTAGTTTACGTCTTTTTCATCTTAGTGTTGTAACCCTTTGTATTTACGTCTGTATAAGTTTGATGAGCAAAGATGAAAAAGGGAAAGAAAATTCTTAGATTCTTTCCTTCGTCGTCTTTTTGTTACTAAACTACAAAGAGAGTTTTGATGATGAGCAGAACAAAACTCAAAGAAGAAAATGATGAGGGGTTGTTGTAGTAGATGAATCTCTCTCAACTTGTGTTATAAATTATAAGAGAAAAGTTTCCAAAGGATATATACATACATGATTATATGGACCTAAATATGTAGTCAGGAAAAGAAGACGTTGATGAAAGACAAGTTTGTGAAAATATTTCATGTTGTAGCTCACAGGTCTAATAATGCATGAGTTGAGATATATAGTGTTTTGCTATGCTTTTGAACCGTGACTTTTACGTACATATAGTGAGAATATTACAAAGTCAAGAGTCCAATATGAGTTTTTGGCAAAGCATTGAAGCGGCAAGCTCTTTTTCAAGATGATCATTAAGACATAGCTACATCATCATCTTCACTGCATGTTGGAAAGGAAATAACATTTATATAGTTGTAAACTAGAGTACACGATGGAATGTAGAAAAAGAAGTTCACAAAGTTATTTAACATGCTTTTACAACCGAAAAGATAGTTTTCGATAGAGGGGAATGCAGTAAGAAACTCCTTCTAGAAAACCTACAAAACTATTTCATTCATAGCTATATGTACACAACACAACATGAGCAAATAACGATAACGACGCCGAGATACTAACAACTAGATTGAGCATAAGATGCTCTCTTTTCCTTCCTAATGTGAAGTTAAGTGAAAACTTTTCCAAAACTCTTCTCTCCCTCGTGCAAATATCTCTCTCTGTAAGTTGATAATATACACAGATATAGTATATATAGCATCATTACATCGCTCTATATACTCTATTTTTTCTAGATGAAGTTGAGTTGAATGTAATGAGTCGCAAATTGCTATGCTGGCTTGGAGTTGGCTGGTGTTGTAAATACCTTTCTAATTTACGAGAGTGGAAACATGCCTCGTGTCAGTTTTATAGGTGAAGGAACAAGATATTCTACTAGAGTAGAAATATGTTATTCAGTGAGTATTGAGTTAGAAGGCAAAGTTGCATGTTATAGTCCAAAGTTGATGGCTCTAGGTGAGTGTTGTACAAGACCTTATGATATGTATGATGTGTTCTTTTCCATTTCCTAAAGTATTAACTTACACTATATTTTCTCTCTACTTTCTCTCTGAAGCTACACACTTTTACTGTCGTTCAGAAATGTTTGTGTAGTGTTTGCAACATTATACTTTCATGATGGATGAAATATTTTTCTATACATACCTGCAGCACCCAGTCCAAGCTATAGGCCACTACAATACAATAATAGTATATGTGTGTACACATGTGTCGGTGTCATATCTATATACATAGGCACTATAGAGTGTATGTTTTGTTGTTGCTTTGAACTGAGAGCAAAATGAAACCAAAAGTGATGTCTTTGTATCGATTTCTGGTCGACACAAAAGAGCGATTCCATCACATACATATATATATGTATGGTAGATATGTAATCCATCATTCAAAAACCAACTGCTGCTTTTTCCACAGACGACTATACATGCCAATATCACTACAACTTCTCTATGGCATGGCACATTGAACAGAGAACACTTATGAAGAGAGTTGAGTGCAAAGATGGACATGCACAAAAGTCTACAATAGTCAACCAAATGCGACTCTGTTTTGTGGTTTACATGTATTCCTAAAGTTTTTTGCTGAGATGATGATGTTATATGGAAACTGTTATAGTGGATTCATATAACGTCACAGCTTACATAGAGTTAAGCAGAAAACTTTGGGGATACATATAAATCAGAAGACAGAGTCGTTTTTGGTCAACTAATGTAGACTGGACATGTACATTTTTTAGGTTGAGTGAAAGTCTTTTTTCGTTAGTGAAGAAAGATTCATTGAAAGTTTTTTCTCCTTGTGTCGGCCAAAATGAAAGTTGAATTACATTAAGAGAAGAGGAAGTAGAAAAATGTAGGAGTGAAGCAGCAGAGAGAGAGAGAGAAGTGACAACCTGCTGGTTTTGATTTGGCCTCCTGCCTGCAAATTTCAAATTAAATGTATTAAGCCTTGGTCACGATGTGGAGCCTTCAAAGTGCTATAGCAAGAGTCGTAGTAATTACATTTTTCAAAAAGAAATGGCTAAATATTATAAAGAGTGTAGAAGCGCTCGACATGTGCTATTCTGTTATGTTAGAGAGTTGTCGGACTTCACATGTCTTGTTGACATAATGATTGATGAACTTGTTCCATTCCATTTGAGTTTTAGCTTTTGAGAAAGGTGAGTCTAGTCTTATTGCAATGTCAGCAGGCAGCACTGAAAGTAATTGAAAATTATATGTGTGTATAAAGGTTGTTGGAAGTGAGTCAAGTCAAGAAAAGTAGAGAGAGAGAGAGAAGAGCAGATGTAGTTAATGAGACAAATATGTATGTTTGCTTTAGCAGTAGCCAAAGTGTAATGGAGCCTAGCAAGTCGGTAGAGTTTTGCTAATATATATTGTAACAGAGTAAATTGCTAAATGTTTCAAGTGTCAAGGTACACATAGAGAAACGTGTAATAACATAAACTACATAAGTACAACTGAAGTATTTTCCTTTGATATTACTACTACTGCTACTTGTACTACTTCTTCTTCTTTCACTCGAAATTATCTTTCCTTTCATGTGTCTTAATTAATTAATTTCATTTTCTTCCTTGTTCTCTCTCTTGATGTAGCAGAAATGTATATCCACTCGTAAAGTCTTTTACAACAGAAGCTTATGAAGTTTTGCCTATGTATAAATAGTGCTACTAAAACTAATAAGTCTACAACACTTTTCAAAATTGAAGTCCTGTTGCCTTTACATATATATATGCAAACACCTTTAGTGCTTTAGACTTTAGTTGCTTTCTGCAATATATACAACGAGTGCCGTTAGTATTTATTAGTTCAAGTATACAAACAATTTCTACTGCAGTCTTACTTTCTTTTAGTCCCTTATGCTTTTTGTAAAATAATTTAGTTTATCCAATGTGCTCTTGTAAATTTTATAAAGCTTTGAAATTATTGTGTACCATTGCTTTCTTACTTAAAGTAAAACTCTGCAAAGAAACCTGGAGCAAAATGCTCTTGTAAATAAACCAATAGCTAAAATCAATACAATGTTTTTTCTTCTTTTCTCTACAGGTACACACCGATTACGAAGCTTGGCAGCGAGAGAAAAGTTCAAAGAAGGAACAGTTGTCGATTGTGAGTAACATTTTCTTTTTTCCTATATACATTTCTTATAGTACAAACGCACATACGCCTACTTACAACACTCTTAGCAAATATTGACATTTGCAAATTTTTTATATGAAAAGGTTATCTCTCTATTGTACATTGTATAAGCACGAGTTGTTTAATGTACTATAGCTACATAGTCGTGTGTCTGTTTGTATTATTGACTTCTGTGTATACATAATAAATGTGACATGTGTTCTCTTTTTAGTTGATCGAAACAATATGGAAAGATCCTTGGGAATGTTACTTCATAAGCTCAAATAATGTCCCACTGTTTGATGAGAGATTTAGACAATATGGCTACAATCGACTTTCACAATTATGTGAATTACATGTTGCAGGCTACAAGTTTGCAGTGCTGAATGATGCATTTCTCATTCATCGTGGCTACAATACTCAGCAATCATTCCATGCTGGTAAAAATCGTGATTTGGAAGTCAATAGAGTCAATTTCAGACAATTTAAGAATGAGCTGAAAGACAAATATCCTCATAGTACTAGAACTTGCTACTAAATCTATAGTCTCATTTTTTATTATGTGTACAATAATAAAATGTACTTTTGATGTAACTGTTTGACTGTTATAAAAATTTCTATACTATAAGGTATATCAAGTATGATAAATCTCTTACCCAGTGATATTTTGTTGCAGCGTATATATATACTACAGTGATTTATTGTTAGCGGATGTCAATATCAGAGTTTTAGCCAATCTTTGTATACTAGTCATATATATAATCTATAACAGTATTAGTGAATTCTCTTTATATAGTATTATTACTCTCAAATCAAGAAAAATGAGCTACTGTATATAGTTCCTTAATATTTGTACATACTAAAATAAAATTAATGTTCAATAAAATACATTGTCATATCTTAATATATATATATATGTACAAGGAAGAGGTACTATAAATGTTGAAATAAATGGAAACGACATCATTTAAAATACTCTTGATAGTAATTAGTTTTGGCTATTATTTGATTACACATTGTCCAGCATCGTGTTCTAAAGTGTAATCACATTATAGGAAACATGTCACTGCAAAATAGAGAATCACTCTGAGAGTAATAAAAGCAATTTCACTCTAAGGCTTCAGTACAACGGCTCAAACACATCTGCTGCTTTCACGTTTATGCTTTTATGGCTACAAGAGCAAAATGGTCAGACACAGAAGCTGGACAAGGAATTATGGACACATTTCAGAATTTCAAAGGTACTAAAAAGCATCGTAATATTCTCGAGCGTGTGTCACTAGCAAATGTGCAATATAACAGTGTGTATATAATATAATATTAGGGCGATAATAAAAATTTTTCTAGGAGAAAAAGTCGTAGTGAGAAGGTAAGTAGCAATAGAGATAACAGCTAGTGGTGGTGACAAAGTAATTCACTCAAATTGGTACACTCTTTCTCTCCTTTTTATGACTTGCTCATAATTTAGTAATAATGGGCTTCCAGTTCCTTTCCTTGTCGAGCATGAAAATGTCCAGCAGAGAAAAAGAAAAAGAGAGAGAAGAGAAATCAGTGTAATGTGTAACTTTTTTGTCCAGAAAAAAGCGTAAGCTGTAGTAGATATAATAAAAGTATAAAAATAAGTATGAGAAGGAAGTAGCCAAAGAACAGAATATAATGCACATTTACAACAACATAGGTTATTTTGTAGATCCTCAAGAATTTCAAGAGTTGTTGGCCTGGCTTGGCTAAGAATATATATATTTTATGCTTCCAAACTATGTAATTATAACCACCTGGATTATATTTTCTCTTATAAATAACACACAATGTAATGTGCGTATACTATAGTAGAAAATCCTGGCAATGAAATAGACTAGTATAATAAAAGTTACACGTGTTCATATGAGATACTGTAGCGAGTGGATTAGTGCAATTAGTGCAGTAATAGCTAGGAAAATCCCATATATTATCTCTCTTGTAAATTATTAGTGTTCCAAGAGTTGAAATTTAAGAGAGTATAGTCAAGTTTTAAGCAACTTCATGAAAATGCTATGCTCAAAACTACTCTTGAATAAAAAGCGTAATTTGCACCTGCAAAATTTTAGTCGGGGTTAATTATTGTTCATTTGCGTCAAGTTGAAAATTGTTGGATTATTAGAACTAGTTTTTCGCATTATATTTTGCATATCACCCCGAAGCCAAGCCAAGTTTATGAGTTCATGCAACTTAAAAGTTTTCAGTGAGTCCAAAAGTATACAAAGCTCCACCTTTACTTATAAAGTCTGAAACTTTCTTCGTGCATTTCCCTGTAAGAGGACAGCTAGAGACTAAACCGAAATTCGGAGTGAAAGTAAGTTCATTCCAGAGAAATAGAGAAATGCTTGTATTTACGTTCACAAGGTGTCGGGTAGATAGAAGCTTCCTCAGTTGTTTGAATTCTCAAGTCTCATTGTGAGACTCTCACTCACAATCAGTTTGAGAGAGAGAGAACGTGTTACGCAACTTTGTTCACTCACATTCCATATGCACACACATTGAGACTTACTGATCCAATTGATATACATAATGTTACAACTTATGGGCTGGGCTCAAAGTTTATAAATCCATATTTTATTATCTCATAAAAAACCTCAAGTGGACTTTTTATTTCTTTTTTGCATTGCAGAACTATGTATATTACCTATGTCTACTCTCAAAAGCCAAGTCAAACTGACCTGAAGGAGAAATTGAAATATGTAATTCAACAACTCTCACATCTCATTGAATTATCGCTGGAATTCTCCAATATTATGTAAAGTAGTCAAGTCGAAACCAGTAAACTAGAAGCAATTATTTATTAGCGTAAGAATCGTCCTACAAAACTAATTCATGCTGAGAAAAACGCTGTGAGCTTGTTGTTGTTATTTTACATTGTATGTGCTCAATGCTTTTTCCTACCTTCATTAAATTCTCTCTATCGTCTGCATATTATTAGTGAAACACATAGATTTTCAACTGTTTATGCTTTGCTTATTACTTTATATTGGTACTTTACATTTTATACATTTACTAGTTGGAGTAATAATTCCTTTTCGCTCTTATTATAATTCTTTCAAACCACTACTCACAGCAGGACTTTTGCAAAAAAAAAATGAACTCACTAATTCACTAAGTACTAATAGACACACTAGAACATAATACAACAGTAAAAAAAACTATTATAATACTGGGTAAGTAAATCAGAAGAGCTGTCCGACTTCAAGTATTAAAGCAAAGGAAGAAGATAAAAAACTCACCAAGTGACCAGAGAGAGAGAAAAGGATGAGCTTTTTTATTATCTATCACTACCATCGAAATATAAAGAATATCAATCTTTCCACTTGTTATTCCATTCACTATTATAATTAAATTTCCTAGAGTATAGAGTGTAAGCAAAGTCGTTAAAAGTTACATCATTGAGTAAGTTGTTTAATTCTTCACTCTTTAATTCCAAAGGTATAATTTAATTTTCATAGGGTCAAAAAGGTTTCAGTTTTATGAAGTAATCTGAACTCTTGAATGCCACCACTGAACTCTTGAAAGTGAAACCAAAAGATTCACTGGAGAAGAAGAGGAGAAACCCTCAGGAAAGAATAACAAAGCTATCAAGTGAGAGATTTTTATTTACCTGAGCAAAAAAGAAGCATCTTGTGGAATTTACTACACTTGATACTCCACAAGGTTTTTACCACACTACTCGTTTTCTTCTTCTTTTCAAGTAGTTTTCTTATGTTGTTGCAACAAGGGAAGAAATTATCATAAATGCTGAAGTTTAAATGGTCGTCTCTACTTTACAAAGTCATTTTGTTGATACTTTGATACGATGGAAAATATAAAAAAGAGCATTCAACAACTTTCCTTAATGAATAGGATTTTAGTAGCTATATTCGCCTAAGTAAGTAAAAAAGGTATTAGTACTGGTGGTAAGTGTTCTTCACTGTTGTTGTGTTGAGTAGTGATAGAGAAAACGGAAAAGAAAAAGAGTTCAACAAGTAGTGTAATGCATTATAAAATTACCTAACATAAAATTAAATTACAACACGAAAGCTACTATATGCTACAGGGTTTAAAGTCTTTGGAAAAAATGTTACGCAAGAGTCTTAAACTGCAGAAGAAAACTCTATATGACCCTGTCATCATTTCTAATCCAACTCTCTTCTCTTTAAGTTTTCTAAGAGAAGGCTTTATTTTCTTCTCTTAAGGCTTCTGCACTCAACAGCCAACTACATACATATACCTAGCCGATATAATTATGCATTTGCTGTCCCACTTTATACAAAGTTAATGCCAGGTTTGTGTTGTTGCAACCGAGAAACTCTTTTTGCTTTGGTCTAGCATTATAGAACATAGTTGTAGAGTGAGAGAGTCAAGCTTGTCGTTTCAGTTCCACTGCGCAAACTGAACTGCAAAGGCAAAAGAGAACAGGAAACGTGACAGAAGAAGAGCGAGCGGTGCAGTTTAGCTGCCAGTTGTTTTCAAACATACAGTCCGACTTTAACCGTTCGACTGAGCAGACAAATATACGGCATTACTCTCGGTTTCATTCTCCAGCAAGCTTTTAAAGCATTGGCATTGTAAAGAAAAATTGAGTAATTGAGAAACTTTCCTTTGGTGTTTACGCTACATAGTCATGTCATCTGGTTAGTGGGCCATTTCATTGTTGTTGAACTTGTGGAGCTTTAAATACAAATTTGAAAGGCAATTTTTTCTTGAAGTAACAAAATCGTATTGTTGTTTTACATATAAGCATCATACCCCTTTGGAGCAACTAGTACTATTGACTTAAAGTAGTAAAAAAAATCCAAAAGTGAATGGATAGGTTGAATTGTTGGACGTGATCCCTTCGTCGCACACGTAATTCTAGTTAATACATTGTGTACAACAATAATCAAAAGGAAGTGAATATCCTATTCCTTTTTACCTGCCTTGCATTTCCTGTGTAGCCCTTGGAGCATTTCATAAAAACTCCAACCAGCTGCTTCCTCAGTGTATAAAAAGTGAACCCCAATTTATATTACTCTTTTTTAAGAGAGTATATAACATTTAACTATCTCGTCTATTGTATTATCATTAACATTTGAGGGACTTCACCGCCCAACACCAAAAATACTTTATAACTAACTAAGCAAGTTGAACTAGTATAAGAGAAGAGTGCATAATAATAATCATCCTCCAGTGAACTTCTAACTCTTCTTCAACCAAGCCAAGCCAAACAAGTGAGATTGCTTAGATAAAGTTAACTAAGGATAAGTACTGTACAACTCATTATTATCATTGTGCTACTTCTTCTTATATATAGTAGTGAGTTCTCTCTCTACCTACCTGCTGCTTACCTTTTCTCATCTCATGTTGTGGGAACGTGCGAGTGATTCTAAAGATGTTGCTTTAATATAATAGCTCGAGTCACATCATGCCTGAGCACACTTTTGCGTCAGGTGTTGTATGAGTTGGTCTCAAGTTCTCAGCTCATGATATCTTTTAACGTTTATTATTATTATGTTGTTGAAGTTGGCTCTCTTAAAGTGAAAAAGTGCACCCTGTGTTCTTTAAACTATTAACGTTTTTAACATATAGCCGGAAGAAGAAAGATATTTCCATATTTGGTGAAAGATTGAGACTGACTGAGAAAAATAAGCAACATGTCTTTTAGCATTGAAAGTTATGGGTGACATTGAGTGACGTGTGTTAAACAAATATATTTAACTTTTATAATTTCTTATCCAGCTCATGACATTTGCTACTAAGAGTTTAAATAGTTTATCCCACACGTGGCAATAAGACATTTTTTTGGTTCTCCATAGATATTTTTTGTAGCACTGACAAATGTTTCATGTCTTAGTAGAGTTACAAAGTTGAAAAGTGCGTGTAAATCTGAATCTTATTTAAGCCATTTTTCTCCAAAGTAAAAAAGTGACACATTATAGTGTTTTAAGGGATCAGAGCTAAATGTGTTGATTGGAATCTTCTGCTACTTGTAAATCTTGAGGAATCTCTAAAGTGTACAAAAAGTGCAAAGATGGAACGTTGCAGCAGCAGTATCTTTTACATGATGTTGAAGCTGTCTTCACTGCTGCTTATTTTTGCTTCACTAGCCGGTAAATCAATTTTCACATTTGTGTAATAAACCATATACTCATATAATGTATATATTAGTAATGATAGAACAGAGAAATATATATATAGTCCATATTTACATTTAGACTCACAGCAATATATGTAATGCGACGATCGACATGAAACACATAACTCACCATAAAGCTTATATTGTACAGGGTATATTTCTTCCTTCTTTTTACATTATTTTTGCCTTATGTCTCTGTGTAAAAAAGTCAGAGAGTCGAAGACGTAATCCTACATAATACATCTAAAGAGAAAACAAAGTTCAACACACATGAGAGAGAGAGAGAGAGAGAAAACTCATATTTTGTGAAGAGAGATTCTTTGAGCTGCAACTTTTATAATATTCTCTCACCTCTTAGAAATTCCTTTTGGTGTAGACTTTATTTTTAGACTTGACTATATATAATATGTGTGTAGATGAAAGAGTTATACGAGTCCCACTTGCCAACACGTTTTTCGGACGCGATACTTTCTTTCCAAAGAATATAAAAAAGTACTATATACAAGAAACTATGTATAATACACTAGTGCATTCTTTCTTCTTTTATGTCTACTCTACTGTATTTTATATATAATACATAAAGCATAACATTATGTATATAGTTCATTGTATTTCTAAAAGAAAATATATGATGTAGAAGATGAGATGAGAAAAGAATTGCACATTTGCTAACCATAGTGTATATAGAAATATATAGTGAAAGAAGAAGAAGCAGCAAACCACACATAGATAAAATGACAAGAGAATACAACAATGCATTATTTTCTAGTTTATATGAGTATTTGTGTGGAAAAGTATTGAACTTGATAGCCATAGTTCTCGGTTTACACTACTAGTCTAGTAACTACACTAACACAATGTCATATATCACGTTACATAGATATATCCTTTAACGTTGATGACAATTAGTTAGCACTGTAATGTATGAGTATTTCCTTAGATGAGAAAATATCTCCTGCCTCGTGGAGTTGTTTGACTTTTACGCAAGTTTACATAATACAAAAGTCATTGGTAATACAAATAAAACTTTTTTATGCGTCTCTCCATTAATTGAAGTCTACTCGTAAAATAATCCCTGCCGTCCGCATCTCATATATGAATAGATATATGAGTCAAGAGAGAAACAGTATTTCAGTCAGCGGATGTTGTTGCTATTTTATATTTCAAGAGGAGGTAAATGGCAAATGATGTAGAGTTGGAAAATGTAGCAAGTATAATGGCTAAATGGAAATTCTCGTAGTGCAATTCCTTGTCTGTTTCAGCAATCAGTTAAAGGCAAAGTACAGTAAAGTTTTTATATGGTTAGGAAATAAAATATAATATATTGTATAGTTATGTGGTTCAGTAGTGTATTTGCAGAAAAAAGCCGTTTGGATTGGAGGACTGTGTTGTTTTATTTGGCAAAATAAATCCATCTGTATAATACAGAGAGAAATGAAGAAGGTTTAGTCTCCTTATATGAGGGAAACTCACTTACCATAAAACAGCAGTTAAAATTTTACTGAAGCTCCAGATCAATAGTATGAAATGAATGTGCGTAGGACAGTTAAAAGAAGAAGAGTAGGACGGATGTGAATTTCATCTGCATCAGTATATTTGTCTCTATACTCTGCAAACATCCCACTTCCGTTGATCTAAACTTTTTGTATTTCAATTTCAATAGTAAACAGAACAGAGTTTTGCATTGCACATGACATTTTAGCTTATACAACATATTGTATAAAGAGAAAAGACGAATTGAGTCAAAAGCATTTCCCGATTTTTTCTTATTTTTTACTTTTTTTCAACCTCACACACAAAATAAGAAAAATCACCCACTAAGACGACGTCTCAACAACTTGGGTGGGTACTTCTATTTACAAGAGTGATACAGAAAAAGGCCATGTATTAAAAGTCGTTCATCAGTAATGAAACGTGAGTTTGATTGTCATGTTTATTGTGCTTATTCGACTTACTACTGCGACTCTCTCTCTCATTCAAGTGCACAAAAAATGAGCAAGACTTTGAGACATTGAAACCTTCTTGAAGTTTCAAAGAATCCATTTATTCTTCCAATCCCAACACAACAGCAGCACTCTTTCATTTTAATGGACTTCTTTCATCTGTCTATAATAATGTGGCTCTTGTAAATAAAATGATAAGAGAGAGAAAAAGAAAAGTGTGCATAAGGTAGTAGTAGTAACGAAAATGACATTTCATCACGTCTGAATAGAAGAATGAATGAAGAATAAAGCAAGGCAGGCAAAGTCTTAGATCAGATATATAGAGTTGATATACTGAAGTTGAGTCGTAAGTAGTCGTAAAAAGTCAAAAAAACCTCAAGTTTTTCTGCAAGAGATGTAAAAACTAGATAGCATAGTATATGAGTTGTTTCGTCTTATTTTTTTTTTGTCTTAACTCAAGTCGTGTGGCAAAAGAACTCACTTGAAAACAACTACTACTGTAGCGTTGTAGATAGTGCTACTCATAGTCACGACGAAAAAGTCATGTCAAGAGAACTTGAGACTTGCTGATGATGGTGTCGCTTGTAGTGTTGAGAAACACAAGTTTTTTTTCAAGAAATGAAATCTGTCAAAAGTCACAAATCCAAGTTTGACACTGTTTCAACATTTTTTCCTGCATAAATTAAAACAAGTCAGCAGCCTACCACATAGAAGCAAAATATATTCCAGTGAAGAGCTAGTCAAACAAGCTTACAATTCCTTTTGCCCATAAAAAGACTAATAACGAAGAACCTCAGTTTGTACATCATTTGGAGAATTGGCCGAAGATGAAGAAGAAAAAAACATGACAGATTATGTTAGTTAGTTGATTTCACATCATGAATGGCTACAGGTTGTGTAGTATGATTTTAATATGTGATCAAAATTCAAACCCTCATGGAATGAGAATTTTATGTTTTGCCATATAATCTTTGATGGAAATCAGCCAAAAGTACTTATGGTAGTAAAGATGATTATGATTCCAGCAAAAAAAACAAATGAAACAACTTTGATAAATTCAATATATATACGAGGGTTGTTTGATAAATTTTGACAAACATTTATTTTCTTACTAGGGAAAAGACATAACGAACTAAAACTTTTTCCACAATGTCACATAAAGTCCACTTGTGTAAACGGCCACCATCAACAGTTTCCATTATGTCATTATATTATTGAAAATTTTATATTTCTATAGCCCGTCGGGCTAAAGTCGCACATACGACTATTTTTCAAAAGAGTGGCCGTGATCTTGCGATCTAAAGTATTTTGGTATATCTGATAATTGACAAAGATAGTACATTTTCTGGACTATTCAATACGGTACTTGACAATTTTCTGAATATGATTATAGTTTTAGAATATTTAAGCCGATGATGAAGCGTAAGCTCATCTTTTTTCAGAAAGTGAGAATTTTCTATGATTTCTGATATTTTTGCTCCCTTCTATTAGTTATTATAAGCCGATTACTTTGAAATTATGCATGCATAACAAGTCCATGGTGCTTGTTTTTACTAGTGCAAAACAGATTTGATGATACAACTATAAAGCTCGTTAACACTCATTTAGTACCAAATTATTAATTTTTTAAATTTTACGGAAACATTTATATCTCCCATTGTTATTTCAATTACACTGAAACAACAATGTATTCACAACACAGCTACTTTTCATTGGCTACAAGGATAGCATAAGCTAATTAATTAGTTTGTACTGTACACTTCAAAATTCCTGTTTGAAACATTGATCTTTTGTTCATGCTTTCGTTGGATAAGCAAGAAGTTTTGAAAGTGCGTTTGAGATCGACCTCTTAAGTGACAACTAATATGATGAATTCAACTTCTAACATTGAAATCTTTATGCTTTTGTCGATTGTTAGCACTATTGCTTGTAACAATTGACCAATAGGGTGAAGCATAGTGACGTCATAAAGTCAGACAAATGGCAAATTTTACATATTTGCCGACCTGACCTTTCAAAATGCTTTGCAAGATATATCTACATCGTAGAATCTTATCTAGTACTGCAAATTGAAGGCACGAAAATGTTGTTCTAATGCTGAAATGTTTATACATTTGGATTGATGCTACAAATTTTAATTAATAAAACTGTAAGACGGTGCAGAGGCAGATTATGTGACTTTGCGCTTTTGCTTCGCCGTTTCGACTTTGTCGCT